>VNJV01002383.1:0-86517 GCA_008042635.1 Drosophila nikananu
AAAGATCAGGGGCAAAGAGAAAGTTGTCCAACGTATGTTTGCCTGTCCCCACTGCACAGGCCAAGAACTTTTAATAGACGCCGCCGTTGTGCCCAGACATTGATAAGATTGGGGGAGCCCAATTGCATAACTGGCGACTAACCAAATAGTGGAAGCCATGCAATCGATCACGGTCCACTCACGATCGCTGCGATTCCAGGAAAGAAAGGGGAGAGGGATGCTGTCCGGAAGTGGAGGCGATAAGGGAGACCAGAAACAAGAGCCGATATCGTGGCATATGCTAATGGAAAGTGTGAAGACAAGAACTAACCTTGCTTTTCTGCGAGGGATCGGGTGGTGGCGGCGGGCGTGTGTGGGGGTTTACCTGGCCGCGTACGGATGACACGCGCCTTAGTCCACAAATGAAATGCTAATCAGGCGGCGAGCGGAGTTGGGTTTCTTCTTCCAGTTGGAGAGGTCGTGGGCACCAACAACTGGTTTCTTTTTCTATTCACAAGTCCAGTGCGTGGAACTGTGCGTGCTAGTTCTTCTCGTGTGCTCCACTCTCCGCAGACAAATCCACATTATTGGTTTCGCGATTTATGCATTTATATAATCCCACTTTAGTTGCGGCACTTTCGCGGATTTCGGTTTCGGTTTCTTTTCTACGGTGTTTAACTAACAAATTGTTAAGTGCGAAAACACTGCCTATTGTTATTGCTGCTCTTCCGCGCACACTCGTCTGTTGTTGTTGTATCGGTTATTGTTTGACTTCGCGGTTAGCACTGGGACCGGATCGGAGCAACTGGCTGCCTGGCCGCACGGTAAGTGTCTGCTGCGTGGGATCCTGGCGTCCGGAATTATAAACTATTATTGGTAGGGCCAATTCGGTTTCTTCCGCGTACACAACTTTACGCTTAACAGCTGTTTGACGGTGTGACCGTTAGCTGAAGAGCTACAAACCCATCGACGTTCTTCCACAGCTGGGCACACTAAAATATATATAGGGTATTCAATGAATTTTATTCATATTCGACTTTTTTTACCCAAAGACGAGACATTTTTAGCTTTTTTTTTTGAGAACTATAATATGCAAAAACAAAATTTATTTATTATTTAAAGTAAATAATAATAAATTAAAAAAAGAATTACCAAAAATCGATTTAGCGGTCTCTCAGCGCAGTCGTTGAAATATCGATGTTACAAACAACCGATGTATCGTCCGTTTTCAAATCATCGGTAGTAGCGATAAATTATCGCCGATAGTATCATCGTTGTTTCAGCATCTCTAGCGATTGTGATTTGCAATTTTTGTAGTTTGAGAATATTTTACAATAAATTCGGAATTTACACGGGATATAGCCAGATATAGCCATGTCCAACGCACAGGCAACAGTCACCGCCTACCTGGCGACCCAGAAGAAGACGACAAATAAGGACCTGGCTGCCGAGTGGACGCTAATCGAGGAGCTATACAATGAAAAGTGGGTTATATTTGTTGAAACCTAGTACCCGGCATAATTGTTATTTTTTGCAGACTGTGGAATGAGCTGACCATCAAGCTGGTCGCCTTCGTGCGCCACGAGTCCCTGCAGGATGAGACCGCGCTGCTGCAGCTCTACCAGAACTTCCTCTCCACCTTCGAAACAAAGTGAGTCCGGCGTCTGGGGGATGACTTGGCAGTATCTTAACCTCAGCGTGTCTTTTAGGATCAATCCCTACGGCCTCATCCAGATCCTTGAGGTGGTGGTGGACAACATCAGTGACAAGAAGGAGGCCATCGAGTTCCTTGAAAAGATGAAGGACAAGGTGAAGATCTGCGACGAGGCGGTGTGGTATCTGCAGGTGATGCAGGGCAACCTCTATTTGAGCAACCTCAATGACTTGAACGCCACAAAGAAGATCATTGAGGAGCTGCGCGACGTGCTGGAGGAGGCGGGCAATGTGACGCCCGTCCACGGAAAGTATTACATGCTCGCCTCTCAGTACTACCGTCGGGTGGGCAAGCACAGTGATTACTACCGGTGCGGCCTACAGTTTCTGGGCTGCTCCCTAGACGACTTTCCTCGTGACCAGTGGGCTCAACAAGCCTTCTTCCTTGGTCTGGCCGCCCTGCTAGGCGATGGGGTCTATAACATTGGAGAACTTCTGGCGCATCCCATCCTAGAGTCGCTGAAAGGAACGGAGAACGAGTGGCTGGTGGAGCTGCTTAAGGCATTTAACACGGGCGATATCAACAAGTAGTGTTTACTCACATTACCTTTAGTATGATTCCAATTACTAATATTTTAATCTCCATCATAGATTCAACGACATGAAGAAGATCTGGGCCGGAATTCCCGATCTGGCCGCGCAGGAAGTCAAGCTGCGCCAGAAGATCTCCCTACTCTGCCTCATGGAGATGACCTTCAAGCGCTCGGCCATTGAGCGTGCCATCTCCTTCACAGACATCGCCCACGAGACCAAACTGCCCGCCAAGGAGGTAGAGCTGCTCATCATGAAGGCCCTGGCCTTGGATCTTGTGCGCGGCGAGATCGACCAGGTGGCCGGTGTGGTGAACATGTCGTGGGTACAACCGCGAGTCCTCAACCGCAACCAGATCGCCGGCATGGCCAGCACTCTGGACACCTGGATGGGCGCCATCACGAATATGGAGAAGCTGATGGAGAATCGTGCCGCCGAAATTCTCACCAATTAGTTATAAGTTTGCGTATGAGTTTCGCCTGATCTTGATGGTCCCCACTAATTTCCAATTGCGAAAATGCTTTTGTATTTAATTAAACCCAAAACAACACTGAATGGTCCGAAGATTGTGTTAATTTCATTTGTTTTTAATTTATCTCCCTGACAGTTTTGCTGGTAAAAAGTTGTTTGTGCTTATGGACTGGCTTAAGTCTAGCTTAGTGGCTAAATCAGATCACTTATCGAGGATTTGCTGCTTACGGTTACGCCTAAGATTATCTACAATATAAAGAATACGTCAAATTTGGCGATAGACTCTAGTTTCTTCTAACAAGCTAAAATGTCTATCAAGAATTTGGAATTGGCTGAAGCCATAAACGCGGCCTGCATATCACTAGCTCTTGGTGCTGCTTTTGCTCTTCGGCGGACAGCATGGTCCGCCAGTGTCCTCCGCCAGCACACCCGCAATCAAATATTCAGGCAGCGCAGCTTTGTATCCGGCACGCGGGACGTAAACTCGAAGGAGGGCGGGCGGCGGATGTCCTCGTGTGAGTCGCGCCGTATCCGATCCGGATTGCGACCCATCACAGACGACAGAGGCATCTCGCGGCGGTACAGCTCTTCCAGCACCAGCCGCTCCAGCTCGAACAGGTGGTCGTCTCTCACGCCGGGGATTTCCTCGTGCATGAACATGGCCAGTCGAAGCAGGTACTCGGCATTGTGGCCGCTGGGTCCGCGGCAGGTAACGATCTGTTTGGCAATCTCCTCAACTGGACCTTCGCCTAGCCAATGGATGTTCTCTGGAGTGGCGATATACACTAGCACTTCGACCGCCTCTCCGCTGAAAGGCGTGTCCTGGGAAGCGACGCGGGGAAAGAATTTGGTGTCAAGTGTTGCATAGCCACCTGTTGGGATCAACTTGGGTTAGCTCTTATCATTGGGTTCACATTTGACTTGATTCGCTTACCCAGCGTGCATTCGCGCTGCTTGAGATACTCCAGTGCCGTGCTCCCTGTTATTCTATAAGCGCAGCCCCAAGTAATGCCCTGCAATCAAAATATAACATTTATTAATAAACAAAATGTAGAAAAATAATAAAAACATATGTTTAACATATTCTAAAAATATTTTAAAGTGCTCGTCCCGCCCTGGGTGCGAACCCGTGTCGTTCGGTAAGGTCTATTCTTATCGCGCACGGCCCGTCGTTTATAATTCTCAAGTCGTTATACCGCAGAAGGTACGTATAAATATTGCTGCTGGCAGAATATATAACGCCGCTTTGAGTTTTTCATGCTTGTCTTTCGGGGTCACAAACGAGTTCCTGGTAACTCATTGCTAATATGCCCTGGGCGAAAGTCCCCGGGCCTAGGATAGAAAGTATCAAGGTGTAAAAAGTGCATTCGGTGCATTCGCCTATATTCTGCGGAATTTCGCCTGGCGTGTGATGAAGAGGAGTCCGCAAGGATTCCGAATCGTTGTGCTGGGTTGTCTGCGGAAATCTGCCAGAGTTCACCTCAGATATGGACGAGTTGGTAGGACTCCCCGAAGGCGTTTGCACTCGGGAGAGAAACCGCCTACACAGAATGGGGCTTACGTTGGGAAATTCGAACGGCGCAAAATCACTTTTTTCCTTGCATCTCTCCCCCCATAAATTATATTCGTGATGAGTACTTCACTTACCTCTTTGTCCTCAACGAGCGTTGCAACACGTCCAGGCTGTAACAAAGAATGGAAATACATATTATTACTCAAGCAGGCTTTATATACCTTTTCTTATTTAGCTTTCACAAAGGCTCCTATCACGCCGTGTTTGTTTACCTTCTGTATTTACTACGCTGCCATTTTTGTATATACCGAACCGGACCTTGACCCTTATTCAGATTACATACATATATGGTTTTTTTCATTATGGCAGGAAATATATGTATGGAGAAGGAATATATTCTTATTAAAAATTTAAATATCTAATATCTCCATATCGTAAGAATAATCTAAGGAAGTACCTAACATTTCAATAAAGAGCAAAACACTTACGATTTCGGTATTGAACAAGAAACCGCTTTCATTGTAAAATAAAGCAAAGGAATTTGTTATTGTACAAAATGCTGACTTGTAGAGTGGGTACAGCACTTTGTAATTAAAAAATGTAAATAAACAACAAAATATACAAAGTGCGTCAAAAATGGGCCACAAAAAGGAGAATTTATGTTTTTTGAAGCGCCTGAAACTCCAAACTTGATCAAATTCCGTTCCTAAACTGGTTGTACATATGTATGTTCAAATATCTACTGAATGGTATCGATGCCAAGGGGCTTGTCTCGACTTGTTTAGCAAGCAAATCATTTATGTTAATTGAAACGTAATCTGTATCTTAATTGGCAGCAGCCGCTCTACACACTGGCAAATGTTAATTTCACTTGTTGTTTGCCATTAGCCCCACGAAGCTGATAACGCCCGACAAATAGATAACGCGTTCCTGATCACTGTGCTCACATTAAAACTGAAACTGCCAACTGGCGACTTTGGTCGCTTTTCGTTCGTCGTCCAGACACGAAAACATTTAAACAAATGGCAGTGGCAGTAAAACAATTACCAGATCGCTGCTGCTAGTTGGAGAGTAAACACACACGTGAAAAGAGCCAACAGACAAGGGCTAGACATGTCTAAGACCAGGCCGTAAAAAACCGCACCCAGGTGGGGTAATCCCCACCACTTCACCAATCTCTCTAGAACTCTCACCTTCTCCTCGCTGCCACGGTGGGTGACGTTGCCCTGCCAGAAGCGCCGGACGTATCCCCGGATGTAGCCCGTGATGCACTTGGTGTAGGTGAAGCCCGGATGCCAGCAGAGAGATCCGTAGCCGAAGACCCAGCAGGAGGGGTCCGAGGGCCCATTGTTATTGTTGGCATTGTTCTGCTGATTCTCCTGCTCGCTGTTGTCCCCATTGTGGTTCTCCTCCGCCGCTCCCAGCTGGCCGTTGGTGAAGAGATTTTTGAAATGGGCTGGCACCTCTGCCGGCTGTCGATGTCCACTGAAGTGTGCCATGTTTTTCGTCCAGCACTAGCCTTAATTAGGTCGAATTCTCGGGGTTTCAGTGGAGGAAGTAGAATGCTCGACGAGATGTTTGTGATTGAGATCGGGATCGGGATCCTTGGACTGCTATCTGGGCATACTGGTGGCTGCAGGCTTCGGCTCCTCGAGTTACATTGGTGGGGCAGTGCGGATGAGATTCTGTGAAAAAGCAGAACACAGGGTGACGTTACATAAAACTTAAAATTTCGTTCGTTATTCCAAAAGTTATTCGAAAAGTAATTATTTGGTTGCAGACTTTTTCCTAGCTTACTTTTGGTTTTTAGTGAATTCTTGGTGTGGTTTTCTGGTGTTAAGAGTGCGATATCTTCTTGAATTATTTTACTAGGGCGATTTTTCCCGTCGAGTGCGACCAAATAGTTCCGCGAGCGCTCGGGAACTAAAACGTTGAGCGCAAAAACCAAAAACATTTTCAACGCCAGACGACGAAGAGGAAGAGTGGCAGAGCAAAGCAAAATACGGCGGCGAAAAATAAAAAATAAAAATGTAAAATAAATATTTATGACGCTCTGTCTGACGACTCTCAAGACTTATCTATAGGTTTGAATATGGCGAACGAGTATTTAAATTGCTCTCTCACTCTCACTCTCTTCCCGCCCCACAGTTCTCTGTACCTATATCCCTCTTTCTCTCCTCCTCGCCCCACTCTCTTTTTCTCTGTCTAGTTTTCCCTATCAAGCGAGAATTGCGGCAAAATCTTGGCGCTACGGCTTCGAATTGAGGTAAAGGTGACTTGCTGCCCAAACACGTCCATAAATAATCAAACAATTAAATAAAGCTAAATATTTATATACCTTATAAACGCTAAATAATAACCGATCATATAATGACCAAGCTGGAATCGTCTGCGTGCCGAACGAAAAACCCCTTGAACTGAAGGATCAGCCATAAATTCGGGCATTTAATAATTATAAATATATAAATGCCTCAAATTAAGAGTTGATTAAGGATTCTTCAAGAATTGATTTTAAAAAATTGCCAATCACGGGACCATAAAGATTGGTGTGAACCTTTGTATTTATTGGTATTACCCGCCAGACATGGAGAAAACATGGTAAAGCCAATCTCTTCAACTGATTTGTTAATATTGAAATATTATAGCTTTTTCTGAATTTCCCTAACTCCTGATGCGCAGGAATAAATCATCTTTCCCACCTGGCAACAGGCCACTGATATAGAAGTTTACTGTTACAATTACAGTGATTAGATCAAAGTCAACAATAACAGCTCGATAAGATTATGTCTTGGCCAGCCGGCAATAGATTTACTAGTCTTATTTAATGCAAAAATTAAGAGAAAAGCTTGTCCATATCCATATAAGTCTTAAATAATTGGTTGAACTTATTCTTCTCTAGGTACAAAGTCTGATCTTTATAATAGTATCGCTAGAATTTATCAGTATCCAATTTTATGAACAAAGTTATTTATGTATCTGAACTGAGCGGTATACTCTTTTTAATATTATGTATACATTTCTTATCTCTATATATGTTTATTGGACAATATATATTATTGAGTTTTTCATTATTCTTTTTCTTTTTTAATTATTTTACCTATTACTTCTCTAAAAATCTATTTGTTTAATAAATTCGGCCATTAATAGGCTATTAGCAATATCCACTAATATTATTTGAAATTATATAAATACAGTTCGTAAACATTTTTAAATATTTTTCTTTACTAAGGAGGAAGGCCTCCCCTTACACTTTCCATTTTATTATCAAAAAGAGTAAAAAGCGTTCGCTGTGAAGAAAATATTATATATATATTCCACTAATTTTTACTTTCGCAAGTTCACAGCGGGGCAAGGGGGACTTAAGCTTTATATTAAATATGTGTGACCGATCTTTTCGGGGCGCTAACTACGCTGCCAAATACAAATTTTCAAATGGCTGACGGTACGTATACTTGATATACCTGCTTATACTTAAGAGCACACAGAGAAGAAATTCTAGTTCTAAACTGTTCTAAACTATTTAAAATATAAAACTGGTTTCTATATAAATTTTTTAAAACCCTAAAAGATTGGTTATGTATCGGAAATGTTTATTAAAATAATAGATATAATAGATTCTTATTTTGTACATTTGTGATAAATTTCGTCTTTTTATGAATATTCCCCTAAGCAGCAGTTTTTTTTTCTGTGTGCAGATTCCTTGCGTGGTAGTGGCTGCCACACCATGGTATCGTGATTAACGAGGCATGCTCGATATATACATAAGTATAAACTCGTATATATACCAATGTGGATTTTTGTTTGTATTTTTAGCTATTTGATTTGGCGTGTGGTACTCATTCACATACATATGCATGAACTCAAACATTTCGCACACTTTGTTTTGATTGCCGCCTTTCCGAATGCCGAGAGAGTTTCACAGTATTTGTGTGAGCTTTCTGTTTTCATACGCTGTTTCTAAATACCAGTCTTCTTTTTCGATTTTTTAGCTCTCCCTCTCGCGTTTATTTTTAATCTTTGCCTCTTCTTCTTTGGGATTGGTATTTTTGCATAAATAAATTGACCCAAAAACAGGCTGGATGCGTGTGGAAAATTACCGAAAACAAGTTCAAAAACCTTTTACGCATATCCGCACGCACACAGCGATAGAAGAACATGTGTGCTTATGCCACTCCTACATCCCCATATCCCCACATCCCCACATCCTCACCAACACACTCACCCACACACACAAATGAGTTTTCTTTTGCTTGCCTTACGTACGCTTTGATTACGTATACGCAGCGTTGGCCACTGCTCGTTGGCATATGAAAAACGCTCGGAAAGCCGCTCGCTACACATTTCTGGGTCCTTGATACTGAACTTTTTTCATTGTGAAAGTTTTTTGCCAACAGTTCAAGGTTAGCAAATTTTTCTCAACCAAATTGTTTATACCGAAATGTATAGTTTTTATCGGTTGGGTGAGAAAGAAGGGAACCCGCCGAGACTCAAGTGAAGGCTGGAAAGGGAGGTGTGTGTTGTTTTGGGCAATTCAACTTGTTTTTGCTTGGGTAACAGGCGCAGAACCTGCAAAAATTCTGTGCTCCGTTTTTCTGTATACACAAGGAAAGCCTTAAGCACGTTGATATCGCATGTACATGGCACATGAGTGTATGTACATACCTAGGGGGCATAAAAGTATCTATGTGTCTACATCATTCCGACTTTAATTCGTCAAAATCCACATAGCACACGAACCCACAGACAGACACCGAGAGGCCGATTACTCCACATTTGTTTCAGGGCTAATTCTTTGCTGGGGTATTTACGTGCAGCTGTCTAAATTTTCGGTTTAGCTTATCTAATTTGCAGCTCTCGCACTTAGCTTTCATCGCCCGGCGACGTGTGATCACAATTGAGATTGACAGCGTGTTAAATGACTTGAATTGAGCCATCTATCTTAATAGGCCGCTACTTAGTCCCACGCCCTTATTAAAAGTGCCTTCGTAATCGAACAATTTACGCCACTCAAGTGCTATAAACTAATCAACATATAAGTTCTCAGTAGCGGGCTTTTTTAAAATAACATTTATTTAGAAATTTATATACTATAATTTAATATTTCTATAAATTTTGATTTAATTCAAAATACTATCATCATCAATATAAATGAATTTTATAGGTTGTTTACTTCTAAAAATGTATACAATGAAATTGTTGAGAATTGGCAAATGAAAAATAATCTATTTTTGGTAAACTTTATTATCAATTTTTGTGGTCTTGTATACATACATATTCGTTCATATCTATATATGTACATTTAAGCACGCCCCCATTCATAATCAGTGAGCAATTTTTATTTTATAGTATACAAGTTTATTTATCGTCTTTCATAGTCTGGCAAACAATGCTCGCACCTTCTTAATCGAGTTATAGACCAACACTCC
Source organism: Drosophila nikananu (assembly GCA_008042635.1). NCBI lineage: Eukaryota > Metazoa > Arthropoda > Insecta > Diptera > Drosophilidae > Drosophila > Drosophila nikananu. The sequence continues at coordinate 9,634 of VNJV01002383.1, forward strand.
TCTTCAAGTGTGGCTTGTTTAGTTAATTAACTCAATTAATTTGTAGAGAAATTTAAAGCCACTTGAGAATAAAATAATAACTGCACCATTTAACAATTAAAAATATATTTTATTTTATTGTGCCTAATAATTCCTGGAGTCACCCTCTTACGAGGTTGTTGGCTATTCTTAAACCTGCTTTTTGTTTTTCTTATCAACAATTTTTTGACGAAGGCAGGTTCAGACCAAATATTATTCTCAATTATAACCGAACAGAACCCGTCAAAATTCGAGTGTGTAATTTACAGTCGCGCAGTGGCCGTTGCTATCGCCATATAATTTTGCCAAACTGATAAGGTTCACGGTTGCGTGGTCTTGGAGACCCTCGATAAGGTGTAGAATAGCAAAAATGAACGGTCAGTATTCGGTACCCCCTTGATAGCCCCGATAAGAACTGTGAACTACAGACAGCCGGCAGATAAAAGAGTTCGCCAGACAGTCCGGACGGGTTGGCTGTCTGGACAATAACTCGAAAGGTAAACAACTTTTTGGTTCAGTGCAGACAATTATTATACACAAACATACATACATACATATATCAATTAACACATCTGGCCTAATTTCGCGCTTTTTATAATGGAATCCCAGCAACCCCCGAATTATATCTTTTGCGCATTTTTATTCCGCAGGCCAGTTTAGTATTCGTTTCTTTTGGCTTAGTTGGCTCACACGTGTGGCTCTCTCATTCGCCGAATTTTCCTTGTTCAGAGCGCTTGTTTAGGCGAAAATGAAGACTATTATTAACCGCACAACCTATATTTAACTTTATTGATGTTTGCTGCATGCACTCAAAGATTTATTCAGATTCAAAATGAGTCCGATTTTAAAGGAAGTTTGCTTTGAAGCGGAAAAGTAAATGTTTTCTCGCTACTCTCTTTTTGTTTGTTTGGGATTGTTCTTTAATTGTTTTTCAATAAATATAAAGTATTTTGACTTGTTTTTTGTTTTCAAGACGGCAATATTTGTGCATCTGTGATATAATTATTAGTTAAGGTTTTTTTTGTCGGTTTATATGTGAGTTAAATATTTTATGGTAGCAAACTGAAGGTGATTTTTTTTGTTGTGTATAAATCATTAATAAATTTTGACAAAACACCTTGAAATTCGATTATTAATTTAAATGGGTTAACTGCTGCCGACACTTTTAAGCAATAGCTGTCTACGAAGGCGGCCGTAAAATATAAATATTTCATTTTGACTGTAAATTTTAAAGTGCGGAATGTACACGGCGCGTGCCAAGCAACTTGACTCAAGACAACTCGCAGATAAGGCTTAATAATAATAAAAATATTATAAAAAAGTAAATAATAGTTATAGGGGTGAAATTTTAATAGCAATCTATGAGTCAGTCGCTCGTTTGACCTTGTCAATGTGATTCTATGACAAAGATGCTGGCCACGTAATGGATAGAAGGAAGAGTAATTCCAGATGGAAAAATAAAATTGGACAAACCGCTACGAAAGATACCCTGGAATAGTCTTAGCTTGAAGGTTTTTTTATTTCTTTGAATTTAAATGACTTTTTTTTTATCAAAACAAAGTAATTACTAAAATAAAAATAAAAAAATCCAATTCGTAATAAGGAAAATACTCCTAGATATACAATGTATTTTTAAATATTTACATATATTATCATTGTAAGGCAGCAAAACAAAGAACTTTTTTTTATAGGAAAATATAAACCAAGAAATGCGCATTTCACTTTTCCGCTCACTGTAATGTCTTGGGCAAATTGAAAATACGGATTGTTATTTTACTTATTTCAGTGATTTTTAATTCGCAACCCATGCCCATCGGAACTATTTTCAGGGTCTGGGCGCATTGCATCAACGAGTTGCATGCACAATGACCGAGCAATAAGTGCAACTATTCAAAATAGTGCAAGCACGCAGTATAGAAATAAACAATGGCAAAAACAATTTTAAATCTGTTTTGATGTGCCCAGGGAGAGGGAGAGAGTCAATGAGCACGAGAGCGTGGGGGTCGAAGATAACGGAGAGTGTGCGCGGAAGACACAAACACAGGCACAGGCAGGCCACTTTGATAAGCGATTACAGCAACAAAGTGTTGTAAGTCAACAGCAAGGTAAATACATATGTATATGTAACTGTGAGTATGTATGTCTATATTTGTATGCACGTGTTGACACTGAAAGCTCTCAGCTGAGATGCGAGGAAATATAAAACACTCTTGGCACACTGACACACATATTCAGCCAGCATATGCACACTTGTATATAGTCTTCCGATTCCGATCCCGATCTCTCGGCATGCAACAATTTGACGCCAACTGCTAATTGGTATGTACCTGTGCAGCTTTCACAGTAGCCGTTGCCGCCGTCGCCGTCACTGATGATTTATTATTATTTCTCACAGCTTATCAATTTCCGTTCAACTTTTGCACTACACTCCGTTCTTGTTTACCCTATTTTATATATCAGCTTTTATCAGCTATTTCTTTGCCATTGCGCCATGCTGCGTGGCAATAACAATAATAACATTTCGCAGTGTAACAAACAATAACAACTCTAAAAGCGCCGACGTTCGCTTTCTCTCTTTCTATCGCAGGCAGTTGGAGTGGAGCAACCGTCTCCGTCGACGGTTTCAATGTAAATGCGTGAATTGCGCCGTTTTTCCGCTCTGAAATAGCGTTCCCCAGCTCCACATCCATCCCCACCAAGCAATACCGCCCCACCACACCCGTCCGCTCACTCTGCTGCTTCTTCGAAAGCACTGAGCAAGCATAAAATTGTAAAAACAATTTTCATTACAAACCTGTACCGGCATTCGCTTTGCTTATGATAAAGTGTAAAAAAAAATTTAATGAGAGTTCAATTAATGCTGCATTTTGTATTCGTATATTTGGAGTCGTGCCAATACTTGTGCAGGAAAACAAAGGACATTCGAGTGCGATTACACTGCAAATAACGATTTTTACATATATTTGTTCACCTTACTTTATTATATGTTAATAAATAAAAATAAATTCTGTAGTATAGCGAAATTTTATAACTAGAAATCATATAACTATGTATATCATATATGTATAAAATTTACATAATATAATATTGAATATTTTGTAATACAATAAAATACTTGTAAAATTATCTGGATATATTTTTAAAATGACATTATTTTAAAGATTATTTTAAATATAAACATAATTTATTTCAAGTAATATTTTTCGCTCAGTGTGTTTTGTGTTATTGAAGCTCCAAGGACTCTCTCGAGTGAGCTCTCTTTGCGCATCTTTCACTCTCTTTTCGTGACTCCATACTTCTCTCAAACTCTCTCCCGCCTTTTATGCATTGGCTGATGTAACTTATACGCACTGTTGCTGCAGCGAAATTTTATGAATGGAAAGCAGAAGACGACACAAACAACAACAACAACAGCCTCAATTGCCACCTGGCAACAGGTGCAATTTTTAAACTCATTGTTAGAAAAACAAAAAAATAAAAAACAAGAGACAATTGGTCGGGCTGCGACATCTTAATTGCTTTAATTAGAAAATTATGTGCCGCGTGTTCGATTTGGAAGTAACCACAGATATATGCAACCTGAAGGTTAGATATACTCCGCGTGGTAAAAATAAACACCCACACTACTGATAAGCGTCTGCTCAAAATTTCAGTGGGTATTGCGTCAGTAAAAGAGCAGAATTGTGGGAAATATATCGGAAGTAGCGAAAATAATTTCTTGGAACATTAATATGGTAAAGTAATAAATTAATAAAGTAAAGTAAAATTTGTATTTAATTATATAATACTTTTTTTTTATAATAAGTGGATAGAAAATTAATCAAATTTAGTTATAAATATTAAATCTCATTAATTAAACCATGTGAAATTTGGAATTGTGGTAGCCTTAGTAATTTATTTACCAGGTCTTTCATTTATTCTTTAAAGTGCTCTGAACAGACAATATAAACGTATACGATTTTAAAGATTTCATTTATAAAATAATTTTTAAACTATTTGACATTGCCAGATAATTTTAAATTGATTGCAAAGGTTGCCAGAATTTTAAAAATGTTACAATGCGGCGCCATCTATTGAGGCAAAAGAGCGCCACCTATGCAGCAAGAAGCCATAACTAGTGGGGTAATTGAATAAGTTATCGAAATAAGAATTCAAAATTCGAAATTTAACGTACATTTGGATTTAATAAATACAAAAAATATATGTTTTTAAATTATTCGCTATTTATTGATAAACCGTTTATAAAAATGAAGTAATATAAAATAGAAAGATAATAAGATTATTATTCATCGTGGCAGATGGAACAAAGACCTACAATGAGACTTTCAAGAAAGGTCACTTGTATTTTTTCTTCACTTCATATTTAAAGTGCACTATTAAATATATTAACATCCATGTTAAGTAAATTATTGACCAAGTTCATTTACTACCAGATAGTTGACACATCTCCTCGAGTACCATTCTTGTTGTCCCTCTGACTTTATTGATACCTCACTAAGGTCCCTCTGGATATTAATCCCGAGCAACGAAAGCCAAGAGACGTGCGATAATGATAAGATTTACAATTGGGATTATCGTGAGGCACAACAAATAGGCTTTGCCACCAAAATACCATCAGACCGAATCAAAACAAAGCATCCATCAAAGTACGGCGGGAAAGCCAAGCGAGAGGGAAAGCGTCGCGAGGAAATCAAACGAAATGGTGGACGGGGAAGAGGAAAAATGGAAACAGAAACAAATTGAACATGGGAAATGCTCGAGCTAACCGCGGGCCTAAGACAAAAGATTTACAATATCGTCGGGGAAGATTTAAAGGTGATTTCCAAAGATATATATTGTGCCTGAGCGGCGATAAATAAACACGCACAACTTTTTGACTATTTTTATTTTGCCTTCTCTCTTATTTTATTTTTTTGCTCAATTTGATTTTTGGGGATTCGGTTCGGAGTGGCACTTGAAGGATGGGGGGTGGATGGAGGGACACTTTCCACTAAAAGTGTCACATTAACGAATTGCTCGGCTCCCCCACGGCTAATTTATGCCCCGCACTAATCGCCGGCCGCCAGGTAGGATCGAATTTATTTGATAAGCCTTTCAAAAACATTGACTTTCTCGGCTCCCCCTTAGTTTTTCACGCTTTTCAGCCTCTTCACGCTTTTCATTGAGCGGAAAATCCGCACGGCCCCGTCGTAAATACTCACTAAAAGGGAGGCGTGGCCTGTGCACGGCGTCCTTCTGCCTTAGACAACCGCCAATGTCGTCTAATGGCGGGCGGTTCAAAAATAGAACCCACTCGAGAGCAGCCACTCAAAACGCAGCAGCAGATCGCGGAGCAGATCGCGAGCACATCTGGGCATCTTTCCGAGGAGGATCTCAGCTCCGGTCTGCATCGCTTCGGCGGCGCCACTGTCACCAAATGTGTTGCGTTTGCGGCGGAAGGCGGTACGTACTCTCTGTGGCTCGCAAGAACGTCGTCGTGAATCGGGGGAGTCGCAGGAGAAGTGATTCGGAATTGTAATAAATTTAATAACAAAATAAATAATTAAATATCGGATGTTTACGTTTTTAAAACAGTAAAACCTTCTTTATAAATCAAAAGCTTTCGGGATAGAAAAAGATTACCGAAAACGAAACTTTTGCTGAATTTTTAGTTAACCTTTTTTTGAGAAAAAGAAAACATAATAAATTTATTCCTAAAATCAATAAATTATAAAATCAGTGAAATAATTTGTAAAACTTTCAAGTGAACTGTGACAATATTTACCTCAATTCTTACTCAACCTTTGGACAGTTGAAAAAATGTATCAATAGATCCCAAAAGTCCCCTAATAAAATAGGATAAAACGCAGTAAAGCAAACGGAATCTCGGTGAAACCTAGAAAGCCAACTAAAGTGCATCCAAAATGACCAAATACAATAGTGGCAGTGATGAAATGCCTGCGGGCCATAATATCAAGCAGGAGTACAACCACGGCTATGTCCAGCAATCGCATCCTGGTTATGGTGGTTACGGCAGCAGCTACCAGCATCACCACCAGCAGCAGCAGCAGCAGCATCAGCAGCAGTCGCATCCTGGCCAGAATCCCCATCAGACTCTGCAGAATTTCTTCAGCCGCTTCAATGCCGTCGGCGAAGGCGGCGCCGGAAGCAATGTTTCCTCCGCCTCCATTCCTATGACTGGATCGACCTCGTCCTGCAGCTTTGGCAATGGCAACCATCCGGCTGAGGCGGACAAGCAGCTGGGCATGAACATGACGCCCTCGCCCATTTACACCACCGACTATGATGACGAGAATAGTAGCCTCAGTTCCGAGGAGCATGTCCTGGCACCGCTCGTCTGCTCCTCGGCCCAATCCTCGCGACCCTGCCTCACCTGGGCCTGCAAGGCGTGCAAAAAGAAGAGCGTCACCGTGGATCGACGGAAGGCGGCCACGATGCGGGAACGCCGGAGACTGAGAAAGGTGAGGGAGGACAGGGAGAAGGATTTAAATCTAATCAGAGTCCACAGTTAATCATTTTTTTAATGTTTATAATTAATATAATGCAAAATTTAACGATTATGGTTACCACAGAATGAAAGTACAGAAAAGGATATAAACACAGATAACGTGGCTATTTCATAACAAGAAAAGAAGCTGACTTCGGGAAGCTAAAATTTGTATACTTTAAATTTTAAATCGATCATAGATAACTTAACCAAAAAATCCTTATTTTCAAATCGGAAAGCTTGCCTTTATAAATTTTAATAGATTTCAAAAAAATCATAATGAATATTGTATAATATTTTGTTGTCTAATTCGACATGGCTAGATTGACTTGGCTGTGATTCCTAATCAAGAATATACATGTATAATTTATGGGATCGGAATTGATTCCTTTACTAACTTCTGACTGAAATGTTAATACCCAGCAATGGTAAAAAATCCAATTTAAAACAACATTAAAACAAATCCATAAATTTTCTAGCTTAAGAGCTAATGACATTTTTATTTTACTTTACTACCTGCCAGCATTACTATTTTATATATAAAAGAGCTTTGATCTGTTAAATGTCTAAAAGCTCTATTGTTATTATTTATATTTATATATTAAGATATTATAATTTTCATATATATGAAAATAGTTTTTGGAGCTTTTTTTCTAGCGAAAGTTGGACTTTTCTTTTCTGAACATAACTTATTTATGTTGTAATCTACAATCACCTTTATAAAATCAAATAATTAATTAATTAAGTAGCATTTAAATAAGGGTGCAATGGGTTCTGTAATATTAAATTTTTTGGCTTATATTTAAATTTCATAAGATATATGTTTAGCAAAGAAAATATGACAAATCCTTTAAACACAATAAATGAGTAATTTCTTGTAAATATATAAAACCGTAAAAACAGTACCTTAAATATATTTGTTTCTAATGAAACTACTTAAATTTAAATCAAGAATTGGTGCAGTTACAAGTAACCTCTAAGGCCGTCTTTACTTATAAAGGATTTTTCGCTATATTTAAAAATATATCCCTATGGTCTTGGGAATCTCTCCCTACGATTTAGGACTGCAACTTAGTTGCAATGTCATCGTGAGCAGCGTCAGCTCCCCACAAATTAACACATCGCCACTTGCGATCCGCAGGGCAATAAGGCATTGATGGCGACAGGGAAAGGGAAGCCACCCAGCAGGCGTAAAACATAAAGATTTGCCAAGACCAAGAGTTAAACAGCGGCATTTATGAGTTCGACAATCGTAAAAGTTTGGACGAACCGCACGTATTTATAGCTCCACATGGAGACATTAACGGAGGCAGGATGGATAGGGGATCCGATCCGGAGAAAAGGGGGACTGGAACGGGAACTGTGTGACACTGGTGGCTGTCATAAAGCGACAGACGTTTAATTGTTGAACATTTTATGCTCTATTTAATTTAAAATATGTTTTATTAAAGAGCCTCTTAACGGAGGAGACAAACACGCCTGTGTGTCTGTGTGTGTGTTTTTATGATGCGCCTAATGGATTTCCATGATTTCAACGACGGCCATTAATTGATTATACGTTTCTTTCCACATTTCAGGTTAACGAGGCCTTTGAGATCCTCAAGCGACGCACATCGTCCAATCCCAACCAGCGGCTGCCCAAGGTCGAGATCTTGCGCAATGCCATCGAGTACATCGAGAGCCTGGAGGATCTGCTGCAGGTATGGATATCTATACTGTCATTTAAACATGGTTAATCCTTGAACTTATCTGGGGGCTTTCAGGAATCCACACCGAACCGCGATGGCGACAGCCTGGCGCCCAGTTTGAGCGGCAAGGGATGCCAGTCCGATTATCTGGTAAGTTTATCCGGCGAACATCGCTGAACGCCAATTAATATTAAGCGCAGAATCGCGCTGTACATCGCCGAAATACGTTCCGCAATTATTTTCTCGTAAAATTCTCATGCATGGGCAGCGCTTTCGTACATTTTTCTTTGGCGACGCGCACATTCATCAAAATCTCAGGGTCTGAGATCTGCCGCTTTGCGAACAACATGAAAATAGAATATACTCTGGTACACGGCCCGAAAAGAGTCGCATCCGATATATTCGGATGGATATCTTCTGTTGTATCTGCTGACCAATATTTATGCCCTCGCTGACGTGCGACTTAATAAGCTCCCCAGGCAGGCTGGCAACCAGCTAGCTCCTCCCGAGAAATGCTTCTCCTTGGGCCCTCTCCTGAATTTATGAATTATGTTTCTAGGGGGGGAAGACTGAAAAGTTTTCCCCAAAAAAGCAGCGGACAAATCGCCGGAGAATTTACGGCGGCAGGGAAAGGGTCGTTGTCTGCATTTAGGGAAATGCAATAAATAAATTTTCTTTTTATAAGCCCACCGTCACCGTCACTGCCGTCCGACCGCCCGCCCGCCTGGACTATAAATGAAAATGGAAATCGTGTTGTAAATTAATTACAACAAATTCGTTTGCCTCCGTTTGGAGTTTTCCTCCATGTTCCGGGCATAGGGATTGCTGCAGCGATCGGTTCTCTGTTTCATAATGTGTCGCAGGGAAAAACACAAAGAAATGTGTCAGTTGACAAATTGCACAGGAAAAACATGACAAGATCCCGGGGTGTTCTTCTTTCCTCGAAAGGTGTTGCAAGAGTTTTAGGAGGAGGAGTAGGGAAGCAGGCCTGACAGCCCAACAAATTGTCAACAATTATGCAAACATTTTTGCCATCCTCAGGAAAGATCCCAGATCTCACGCCCCCTTTTCCTTTCGGGTTGAGTAATTTCCATGCAGTTTGTTCAAGTTTTTCACATTTTTAATGTACAAATTTGTTAATTTACCATAAAACGTTGCATATTTTGTATGCCGCCAGCAGTTGACTGCGCCCCCCATTGGCAGATATTAATGTGCAGCCATAGTTTGATTAAAAACTGGCATCCCGCCAAACGTGCAGACATTCAAATGCATCTCAGACCCCGGCAATCCATCCATCGCATCCATATCCATTCATTGGAGCTGGTGTGTATTTATAGACCTGTGCCGTTGATATCGTCGCTTCACAGATTTAAGCAGCAGATTTCCTTGAGAAGAACTCTTTAATGTACAGTATCTAGTGGGTGAAAATCTTTCAATTCCCTTTTAGAAATATGTAGTATCGGATGTATATTAAAATTCATTTGAATAAAATTGTACAAATCTCTTATAAGTGGAAGAAAAAGTTAAGTCCTTAACTCAGTAGTTCTTTATTTAAAAAACTCAGAAAAAAATGCACTTTCGAGTACCTAGATTGCCACTTTATAAACTTAATCAGTAGATTACCTCTTAAATAGACCTGTTTTTATGAATTTACTTATCGCCTCCACAATATACTGAAGTACTTCAGTGCCAGATGTCCAACGTATGGCCGAAATCAAATGCCAAACCGTCTATCAGCCGACTTTCTACGTAACTGGTAACAGTAATCATTCGAGTCCAGATAGAGAACTTCTAGGTGCAAATGACTCACATCGAGATGTGGGTAACGTGGGTGCCAGCAACCCATTGATAAATGTACCTGTACGTGACTCAGGCCTTGATAGGCTTCCCCCTAATTAGGTTTTATTAGGTGCAACACACGAACATAGATATGTTAGGCGTACGAATCCTTATCTCTGGCCGACTTTACAGCTCAATCACTGTGTCCGATAGGCAAAAGCATTTCCCAGTAGTTTAAGGCATGTGCAAAACGGTTAATAAATGGAATTTTATTGGGTGTAAACAACACGAGAAATGTTTACTTTTATTCACTTGCCGAATTATTATGGATTTTCAGTTTCTGAGAAGAAATCAACTCGATAAAGAAATTTTTAAGGGGGGGTTTTGAAAGCCAAAGAAGGTGCTTTTTGCAGAAGCGGATGAGTCAGTTAAGGTTATTTTTAATGCATTTTATAATGGTTTCAATGGCACACATTTTTTATGTTTAAGTATATTTGTCCTATATTATTCCAGCAAAATATTTGCTGTGTACATTTTCAAAAAATGAATTTCAAATGGTGATTTCGGCATATGAAAATCATAATTCTTGGGAAAAACCTCATGTTTTCGAATGTTGTGGTTAACAAATCGCATAATACCGCATATCCGTTACAAGCAAATGAGGATCCGTGGAGAACTTCTAAGAGGAGCGCGCCAAAAAGCGGCTTAAGATCTTTACGCAACCCCCAGAAACGGAATGCCCAAGTGATAAGTGGCATTTCATTCAGATACAAGCGCATGATATATGCCCCCAAGAAGTGCGAGCTGTTCGGGGAAAGAAAAAAAATTAAATACACCGAAATTCCCATATATATTGTACAATACATAAATACACATTGGGGCACTGAGAAAATGGGTTAAGAAATAAAGGTTATTTAATAGTAAAGAATTTTTAAGTTTGATCATTTTTAAATCTATATTATTTAAGTTTTATAGGACAAACATATATAAGGAAACTAAGAATAACTTAATAACAAATTACTAAAAATGAAAAACAAAAGTTATTACTCACTTTGAAATCTATTTACTTGTAATTAATCAATTTTATTATTAGAAATTGTTTCCAAATTTTTAATAATTCATTACCATAAACTAGCCATTTAAGAGAAAGTATACCAATAGAAAATTTACCAGATATTCCCCACAATTTCTCACCGTGTACCTTGCCTGAGCTGTCGCATATCGAGCGCAGGCTGTCACTAAACGCTTGGAAAATGATAAATCGCTTTATAAAAGTGCAGTGTGAGTTGCTCTGTTTCTGTCGCTGTTTCTGCTTCTCTTCGGTTTGGGTTGAATTCTGTTGTTCTGCTGGGAGACTGTTGTCCGCTAAATATAAACACAAACACTTTGGGATGCCCCGCTTTTTACGATCCTTGCAGACGCAGTGTCGGCAAGGAAACCCTCCACCAGCACCACCACCACCACCACCCAGAAGGGGCAATTATAATTTGCTTTTGCGAATTTTTCTAATGAAATCCCGACGGGGGCATCTCCGCATCTCCGGATGCCCTGTCGTCTGCGTATGCGCAGCAAAAAATATTGCATAAAATTAATTTAATTGCTAATAAGTGTGTGCGGCACTCGACACAATGGGGCACGGGTCCGCCAGACAATGCACTTTCCGCATTGGTTCAATGCATTTTAATTGGCCTGCAGCCTGCAGCGGAATCCTTACTGCGCGCTGGCTGACATAAATTTTGGCCTAATCTCGTCATTAGACTGCATTTCATATGGCATTTCGTTGGCCAACTTGACAGGCAGGCCCCGGAGAGACCCGTTTGACGTTGTCATTTCGCGGGCGACACATTTCTGTAATTTATCGCTTCCCCAATTTAGTTGGAGGCCAAACTAAAAGTTGATTTCTCCTGTGTGCTTTCTATCGTTGCAGAGCTCGTATGCCGGCGCTTATCTGGAAGATAAACTCAGTTTCTACAACAAGCATATGGAGAAGTACGGTCAGTTCACAGGTAATTGAAATCACATGAAAATAATACCTAAAAAATATGCAACAATGATTTCTAATTTCCTTCTTCCGCAGACTTTGAGGGCAATGCCAATGGCTCGAGCTTGGACTGCCTTAATCTTATTGTCCAGAGCATTAACAAGAGCACAACGAGTCCCATTCAAAGCAAGGCCACGCCCACTCCTGCAGATTCCAAGACGCCGCCCTCGACGGTAGCCCCAGGAGCAGGCACATCTCTGCATGCGAACTTCAAGCGGAAGTGCAGCACTTAGCATAAAGATCCTTTTTCCCAAATTAGGCAATTGTAAAGATAGTTTTAAGAGGATACACGAGATACCCAGTGACCCCTGGTAGGCCTTAAATTATTTGTAAAGCTTTAGCACTTAATTACAAAGTAAACAAAATACAAAACACAGAGAGGAAGTCTTTTAGTCTAGTTCCAGCTTGCGGAAGGAACCGCTCATTCCGTCCAGCTCTCCATTGGCCCAGGCACTGGCCAGTCCCACGCGTAGCTTCTCGTTGGTTCCATACTGGGCGTCCTTGGCCAGGTATTCCTTCTTCTCCAGCAGCTTCTGGCGCCAGTAGTCCACGGACTCAGCCTGGTAGCCATTGGTGCCGCCGTACTCGATGGTCATGGCATCTCGGGGCAGGTGTTGGTACAGGTCCTCGGACTTTTTGTGCACCAAGAACTGTAAGGGAAAGTAAGGGAAATTAATTACATATTTTTCAGGAAGCTGCATAGCTGAATAAATAGAGAAAATATTAAAAATATATCAAGTAAAATTTTTATAAATTACAAATAATTAATAAACATAGAAAACAAGTTTTTAAACACTCTTTCGTTTGAATTTCTTTATGAAACATGATTCTTTTGGTTCCTTAAGGGTAATAAATAAAAAAGCAATATAAATATAAAGATTTTTCTTAGTTATCATATGATATTTTTTAAATGCAATTAAATATTTAAAGTTGCTTTCATTTTATTTAATATAAAAAGGAAAAATCTACTTGATTCTAAGGGACATTATTATTTAATTTAAATAATTTTAAGAATTCAATCAATGACTTACCTTAAATGGCAGTTTGGATGGCAGAAACTTGGTCACAAAATTAAAAATGGCCAGTCCCTCTTTCCTTATGTTTATCATGTGAATTTCTGCGAATCGCAGGGGCAAACACTGTTCCACCAAGGCGAAGGATTTCTTTAGCAGAAAGGGATCATATTGCATCATTTGCTCCATGGTCACATCCCGGCAATCTACCACCCAAACCAGACCCGATATTGAGGCATTATCACACTCAAGGACCAGAAGTTCCAGCATGATAAAAACCAGTTTGAAGGCCTCGCGGGGATTCGATTTCTTGGGGTCAATATTCCGGAACTGGGAGATGATGACCCGCGGTCCTTCGGGACTAACCGGTCGTGTGGGTATCACATGGATTCTATAAAAGAAGAGAGTTACTTAGAGGATATTTATAGTATTCTTTAAATTAAAGAAACAATGCGAGTATCCTAAAATTAGTCTACAATTTTTAAAGCTTTAAATCATTTCATAATTTGTGGTCAACATAAATAATTTTTATCCACCATTCAATAATTTCCCTTTTACTAATTTTTAGGCACCAACACAAAATTTACGAAACCTTTAGCAGGTCATTATCTTTAGATAATGAATGAATAAATTATTTTTAAACCAGAACTATGATAAGTTTTTTGTGTGAAATTTTTGACACTGCTGATAAGAAATGTGAACTTGAATGGATTATTGAAGGTAAAGGAAATTATTTGTTACCATTAACATAACATTAGGTAATTATTTATACACATTTTTTCACACTTTCAAGTTCACATTTTAAAGATAATCCACAAGTCAATACACAGAAATTGTAATCCAGTCAGGTAATTTTTCTGATAAACAGATTTATAAACAGATCAGCAACGCACCCTCTTTGGAGCTGGGCGAGCAAGGCCTCGTCCACCTGCCGCGAGCCCAGCACCTCCGGAAACACACTCCTTAAGGAGTAGTAGTTGTCAAACCGCCTCTTGGTCTCCTCCTGGCTGAAGCGACAGCGCCGCAGGAAGGCCAGGATAAGCTGCTCATCGGTGGGTGCCTTCAGGTGCGGCGACTTGGTAATCCACGTCTGGATGGTGGCCACGATCTCCGCCCGCTGAGCGGGCTCCTCGTTGCACTCGCTCTTGGCCAGAGCGGCCAGCTTGGGGTCGAGAGGTCTCAGTGTGGTCGCCATTCCGGCGCTCGTTCTAATGCCAACTGAATGCCGCAGTTACGGACTCACCCGCGAAGTCGAGGCGTTTGGCTTTGCCTGGGTGTGGTGACGAGGGCGTTGACGCTATCTAATCGGAGCAACAGCAACAACACCTTGTAAACTAGCTGGAACGGCAACCCGAATCACGAAGCCCGAGGGCCAGTGGATACAGATACAGATACACGAGTGCATAGATAGGCGATAAGTAAGCGTTATCTTTAATTGATCGACTCTACAGCTTGGAATGTTTATGTCCGAGTGGGAGGCACGCTTCCTGCTTCCGAGTCCGAGGGTAGGACTTGGGTGTTAGTCCCAGTTTAAACGGCGAAAGGATCCGCTGGCCCCGAACTCCGCCTCGTAGGTGGCAATCTCTCCGTGACGCAGCTCCTCGATGGTGCCGTAGTTGCAGTCCTGCTCGAAGTAGCCGCGATAGCTGTTCAGCAGGTCCTCCATGTAGGCCATGCATTCGCCCATGTGGCCATTGGTGCCGCCGTACTCCTCCGGCAGCGACTCCCTGCCAATGTGCTCGATCAGCTCCTCGCTGTTCTTCAGCACGCGTATCTGGAAAAGAAGGAAATGCTCTACCATATTACTTTAAAAATAATAAAATTAATTGTAATGCCCACCGGATAGTTGACCTGCATGCTGAGCACATTGTAGAGAAACATGACGGTGCCCTGAATATCCTTGGGCATGTTTATGATGTACATTTCCTTCACCTTCAGGGGACTGCAGTTGTACAGCCAGTTCCACCACTTGCGGAAGAGCACCCGGTCGAAGCGCCGCATCTTGTCCGAATTGACGCCCTCCAGATCGATGATTTCGCAGACCCCGGCCAGCGAGGCATAGTCGTTCTCCAGGGCTATCACCTCCATGGCCATCGAGGAGAAGTGATAGATCTCGCGCAGCATGTACAGGTTGGGATCGAACTGGCCAAAGCGGGCGATGAACAGGGCTGTGCGACTGTCGCCCTTGGGCATGTCCGGATACAGGCACACTCTACAGGAAAGGGAAATTAAAATAGCTATAAAAAGAAGGATATTAAACACAACTTACCCCAGTCGGTTGATGTCCAGCAGTCGCTGTGTCACACACCGGTTATTCATGATCTCCGGGAATAGGTTGTAGTGGGTGAAGTAGCGGTCAATCCGGCGCTTGGTCTCCTCCAGACTATAGCGACAACGGCGGAGGAAGGCAATCAGGAAGTCCACATCCGTGCGGGCGCGCAAATGCTGCTGCTGACGTATCCACACTCGCAGGATGATTATGTCCTGCTGAATCCGGTCCGGAGTCTCGTTCACCTCCATCTCGGCCAGCTTGGCCAGGGTCGGCGAGAGCGGACGTCGCATTTTGGTGGCAGCTATGCGGTGTTTGACAGCATTTGGGCCACGAATATGTGCGCTATGATACCCATAACTGGCTAATTTGCCTATTTCCCCCACGATGCCCACGATGTTGGTTGGTTTGTCCCTCCTAATCTAATCTTATCGCGGGCAGGCGAATAGAATTGGGGAAAATACAATCGCTTTATGGGCCCTGTATCTACACGCATTTGTAACTTGCACTTTTCTCCAGCTCCTGGGAATGGGATTTGGTTATTGGTAGGAGAGAGAGAGAGCTCTGGGCCTAGAATGATGGAATAATAGTGCACATCCGGCGCCCGTCTGTTGAAGTCTCTTAAGTGCCCTTTTCATTGACATTTGGGAAAAGCGGAGGCACTTGGAGAAATTACGATTAAGGAAGAAAAATCTATACATTGAGATCATGCCAATCTTTTTCTTGAAGCTGCTCAAAGTCAAAGTGTTCAGAAATATTTCCCCAAGTGTATCAGTGCCGCTCTTGAAATGCGATCTCCGTTTAATGCCCGAAATAAATCTAAACGCTAAATAGTATCCAGTTTGCGCTGCGAGCATTCAATTTGAGTGGCGGAGTGAGTGCCTGTGCCTGTGCCTGTCACAGGGCATTACACCAACATCCCCGGGTAGGTGTTCGGGCTGACGTGGAACACCTACGGGCAAATTGCTGTGACATGGCGCTGTCAGCTGCTGACAAGCTGGCGATCTTGGATGCCAGGAAGCGGATCAGCTTGCTTCCACCTCCTCCTCCTCCTTCTCCTCTTCTCCTCCATCCAATAACTCATAACACATTATGGCCATGGAGGACTCTGTCTCCTCTGGAGGCTGCCTGCTTTGATCTCGCTGCTGACAGGGCAGCGCGTGTAAATTCCCTTCGCAGCGCCCATTGCTCATGACACAAACATATCGCTGCCATATTAATAATGAGCCTCATTAACACTGCACCAGCGCACTCAACACATTGCCCGATGTTGGCACTTTCTTGAGGAAAAGGGTAGCCAATGCAGGGGTAAGTGCAGGGGCAGGGGTATGTAATTGACACGCTCATTGCTGATAAGTGTGTTTCGCTGTAAGCACTTGAGATATGCTCGCAAACCCGGCGACTGCATATGTTTGCTACTTGACGTCCTTTGCTCTTATTTATGAATATCTCAATGAGAAAATACCACAATTTATTTTGATATATCTTTTTTAAGAAGCGCGGAATATGTTTTATATAAGTTTAATTGCTAAATTCAATTAAACTAATAGCTTAGGCTAGGTTAGTTAACTGCTGTCCCGTCTCGACATTTAGGAAGGTGCAGAAGGACTCCCCAAAATATTTAAGACATTCCAAAAAAATATCTACGTAATATTATATAGAAATTACATTTTTATTTATTTTATTTTTATTTTGTACACTGTTTACCTTCTTTTAAATTAACCTAAAGGATAAATTTCAGCCATAGCTGCTGTGGCTTTCGGCTGCGTATAATTTCATATTTTTCATGATTATTACATTTTATGCTTAAATTAATAATTGCCAAAAAGCTAATGACAAGTAACAATAATCTTTTATAAAGTAAATTGAAGTTTAGCCAATAGAAAATATATTTTATGAAGCATATAATATCTTTATTATTTTATCATTTTAATTATTTAGCATTCTGCTAACTTTTAAAGATATTTCGAGATATGTATTTGCAGTTTTATAGTAATTGTGAAAATAATAAGCATTTATTATTATTATTATTTCATTATCATTTTATTTATTTAAGCTTTTGGCTTTAATTTACAGGAAAAGAAGGCTTCATTAGAAATTGTGTATACAATTCTATTTTGAATATAGTCTCTAGCTATTAGTTGGTATTTAAAAGGTTTACAAATTCACCAACATAGTAAAATTTCCTCTTGGCTAAACTCAAGTTTTCCGGTTTTACCCTAATTCATACAAAAGTATATTAGTCTAAATTTAATATATTTAAAAATGTAAATATAATAAGAAAAATATTATTTATTTCTCTGTAGATATCCAAATCGTATACAATTCTTTCTTAAAACTAAGAACCAAACTAAAGTTATTCTTTTATAAAAGGATAAATTTAATATTCCCAAATATATATTCTCTTTTTCCACTTGCCCTGCCCCAACTCTCAAAGCTTCGCATCAGCAAAACTCTGCCTCAGAGTAATGCTCATATTTATATGCATAATATTCTTAATTTATCTTAAAACAAAAAATGGAAGCGCATCACCGCAGTTGACGCAGCCACAACCACCAGTCGTCATATGGGTTTATAAACGTTTCATGTTTTAATTTATAGACTTACATAAAACGCCCCATTTTGTGCGCCAAGTGCTGGGGAGAGCGGGAGAGCGGGAAAGCGGCCAGGGCGGGGAAAAGCGGGAAAATGCATTTGCTTGGCGCTCAATTGACATTCATATTTATAGAGCATATTGAACAAATAGACGAGACCCCAAGAGCTACGCAGAGATGTGTTTTCGGTTGGCCGTCGTTGCCGCTCGACTGGCAGTTGTCACTCAACTTGATCCGAGATGTGCTCAGCCGATATAGTATATAGCATATCGTTTGTACTACGCCGTGTAGCCCGGCTCCCCGAAAAGAAAATATATAAAATAAAATTAAGGAGGAGCCGGCATTAAACGGCAAATGAAATTTCATTGTAAACAGACGCGTTCCGGCAAATTGAGCGGCTTAAACAAATTTCCGCCGGCATGTATCTCTGGCGTTACATCCTCGCAGGCCCCTTATCCTGCGAGCATCCTGTTGAGGGTACAATTTATGGGCTTCCGCTGCGTCGCCGCTATGTCACTTGAGCCTCAATTGGTCCTCTGGGCAGCGGCAGCTGGACTCCTCCACTACTCTACTCTAAATAAAATTACTTCTACTTTTGTTGAATTTGGTTCCGGGAAGGGGAACAGGATAGCGAACCCGCTCCTCACTTGTAGAGCACCGTGTGCCAGGAGCGCGGCGGCAGGCGCAGGCCGATCACACCACGCTGGCTATCATTGAGGGCCACATCCACCGGCAGGTTCTGGCTGCAAGGAGATGGGAGAGCAGGGCACCCATTAGGGACATTCATAAAAGTGAATCGCAATGCTCCCGGCAATTAAGAGGAGGCACTTAAGCGGCACCGAAATAGATACACACTTGGAAAATCAACTCGGAAATATTAAAACCAGTGACCTACCCATTGTAGACGATCAGCGCCACACTGCCATCCGGACGCTGGAAGCCCACCACGCTCAGCTGGGTAAAGGGATTGAGCTCGTTCTCGATCCTCGCCTCGATGCGCACCGATTCCGCGGGCAGGAACTTGGAGAAGTGCCCGATGGCGTAGAAGATCGGCTGCTTGTATATCTCCTGGCGACTGGTCGCATTCACAATCACCGGCGCATCCACATTGTTATTTACATAGTTCGGCCCGCCCCGCTCGTCCAGCACCAGGTTCCAGTCCAGCCAGCCGTTGAAGTGATGCCTCATGTCCTGGGTGTAGGCCCTCATGTAGCTCTCCCCCCGCTGCCAGCTGCCCAGCTCTGGGCCATGGGTCTGCCAGGGCTTGTCCCCGATGCAGGACTCTGTGTTCAGCAGCAACTTCTCGGGCATGTCGGAGTGCGCCTGGTCAATGACCTGGGGGTCAATCAGGTTATCCCAATACCAGTGCACAGCCAGGCCGTCCAGGTAGGACAGCGAGTCGTTTCTGGAGGAGCGCATCTGTGGAATGTGTTGTGGGTTGCATTTACATATACAGTTCCAATGCCAGATTACACTCACCTTGCGGAACCACGAGGGATACGAGTATCGCTGGTCATCGCAGCCAAAGATGAGCACCTTGCTCTGCGAGGAGCTCCTCCGGATGGTCGGACCCAGATTGTCGCTCAGCCAGATAGCCTGACCGAAAATAGTTCGAGATGCTTAATAGCCGGCATCGTGATCGATGGCCAATAGCAGAGGCTAGTGGGTAATGTCTCGTACCTGCTGCCAGGGCGTCCAGCCCATGCTCATGAAGTGCACAAAGAAGAAGCCGAGGACGCCGTTTAGCGGCTCATTGCCCGTGGATATGGCCCAGATCGGCATATTTTTAGCCTGCATGAGTTCGAGGAATCTGCAAAAGAGTACAACAAATTGTCTCATAAATAGGCAGAGCCTCTCGGAAATCGGCTGATGTCTCACTTGAGGTGGTAGAGCGCCCAGGTTTGGTAGTACTCCGACTTTAGCTGGCTAAATCCCGTCCAGCGATCGTTGGTCTTCATCCAGGGTGGGGCACTCCAGGCGGCTCCCATGATCTTAAGTTCTTCTAGGTTGGCCACTCTCTTCAATCGCTTTAGCTGCTCAATTTTCTGCAGATCCCTGGCATCGAGTTCGGTGAAGTTACTCAGCTGAAGATCATTGCGAGGCGACTCGTTGTAGGCCCAAGGTTCCAAGTCAAAGTCGGAGCCGCCAATGGACATACGAACGGTGTTGTAAGCAATCCCTTCTGGATGGTAGTAGGATCTGGTGAGAGATTATGTTATTGTATCATTTTATCATATCGGTTTCTTGGTTATACTTGTAGACGTGATCCTGCAGCTCCTGGGGCAATTGCTTTAGTAAATAGGACACCGATCCGGTAAATGCTCCGCCGAAATTGGAGACCTTCTGAAAACGCTTCTCTCGATTTACAAATACTCGTATAGTCCTAACACTGGCATTGATAACTGCATTATGGAGAAGAAAATTAGATTTTTATATTATATATAGTATTCCTTAGAGAATTGTGTAGCTACAAAGTCGCTGGGATATGTTGGCCAACTGCAACCAGGCCCGGCTTTGATCCACCACAATGGCCTCCGCCTTGAAGTTCTCATCCGTGGACTGCTTGTCCTCCACCACCAAGGGTTTCTGGCTGGGAAAGTCACCAGTTGTCTTCTGGAAGCGCAAGCCATCCTGCAAGATAAGTTTGTTTATAAAGAATGTATTTATTTATTCACTCGCCAAGATTGATTGAAAAACAAAACGCAAGCATCTCTGAGCCCTTGTATTGACTTCGCAATCCGACTGACTCACTTTGCTGGAACTGATCACCACAATCTGGTTGCTATCGGTGATCTCCGGCTGCTCCAGGTAATCGCAGTAGGTGCTGTTGCACACGCACACGCTCCCATGGCTCGTCTCGCGCAGTTCGCAGGGCATCTGCTGAGCAGAGGCACCTGTAAGTTGCATATAGAAATGTTTTTCAATACCTCAGGTAGGCGCAATAAGTGGCTCACTCACCTGCCCTGATCGAGAGCAGTGCAAAAAGAAAGCAATGCCAAGTGTGCATCATTTTTGCCCTACAAACGGAACGATGCGGCTCAAGCGAAGGCACCTCGCAAACTGAGCTCGGATCGAGAGCGGCTCGATCCGGGACTCTCGTACCTCAAATCGAGACAACGAATTTCGCCCGAATTTCGCTCTTTATGTTTACGACTGCTACTTGACCCGGGGGCCGGGCTGTTGCTTTGATTTGATAAAGCAACTTGCTGTGGCCGACCGCCGAGCGGATCCCACTTGGAAATCGGCGCACGCAATCAAAAGTAAAAGTTATGCAAAACCAGAGGCGGAGTGGGAAAAAAGAAAGGGGTTTATGTTTCGAAATGCAGAATAAAAGGTAATATTTTTCATGGAAATTTCTTTGATATTAGGACAATAAAATGTATTACTTTATCTACTATTTTATTTTGACTTAATTTTTTTGAACATTGAACTGTTTAAATATTTTTTAGGTTTCATACCGTTACTGGTTATTATAATTTTAGTTAAAAGTTTCCAAAATAGTATAATTTGTATATATATAAATTAAACTAAAACAGCAAAGCTTTCCGAATTTAAATTAATGCATTTTTGGCATTTCAAATTTGGCTTCCTGATCCAATTGCAAACTGTATCTTCTCGAAGTTAGTTTCCTTTTATGTTTCTAAAAACATTTTTCTGTTTTCGATATTTTATGATACATTTTAATTAAATATTTATACATCGTAAAATGCTTTGATTATGCATAAATACAACGAATATTAAACTACAATCTTTAGAAAGGTGGAAATAATTTCTTTAACAATTCTCTAAATGGTTTTTCCGACCCCTGCCATAATCCTTTTTCCTGATCAACTGAATTTTTGGCAACTTTGATTTATCTTTGAATTCTTCCCTGTAGAATTCTTCAAGTAAGCTCTTTCCTATACGTATTAAAACTACACATAAAGCATGCCTAAAAGTATACCAAAAAGACTGTTGCTTTAAAAGAAAAGCATAACTATTTGTACTTTGTTAACATTTTTCACCAAACATTCTTTAAAATAATCTGCCGTTTTCTTTCAATTATTTCAAGTTTTACTAATAAGTAAATAGTGTAAAATCTATAGTTTTTTACCAAAAAGTAAACTCTTATAATTATCAAACTACTGACTTTCTAGAAAAAGTGTAATTTACTTTTTCCAGAAAGCTGCCCAAAGCTATCGAAAATATAAATATATATTTATAAAAACAAAAATCTGAGTCGAAACAGATTTATTTGGAAACTGTTTAATTGTACAGCAATGTGTGAATGGATTTGGCTGGAACATTTACGGTGAACTTGCCCCGAACACTGTCCACCACAGCGATGTCCAGGTCAGCGCGTCCGCTATTGAAAAGAACGGCAGCGATCTTGTTGTCCGGCCGGAGGAAGGCCACCGTGTCCAGGTTGACGTTACTGGGAATGGCATCAATCCGCAGCGAACCCTCAGGAACCAGCTTGGAGAAGTGACCGATGGCATAGAACATGGGCTGTTTGTAGAACTCATCGAAGGCTGCAACAAGGGACAGCATTGTAGGGATATGTAAAGACTATGGACTCGTTACTCCACTTACTTGTGGTATTCACAATGACGGGGGCATCAACGGTGTTGTCCACATAGTTGGGTCCGCCCACCTCGTCCAGGCATACGTTCCAATCAATCCAGCCATGGAAGCCCAGCTTGATGTTGGCCAGATAGTCGCGGGCGTACTTCTCGGCCCGCTCCCAGCTACCCAGCAGAGGAGCAGCCTTCTGCCAGGGCTTATCGCCGATGCAGGACTCGGACACGATCATGATCTTGTCCGGGGCATAGGCCTTGGTTTGCTCAATAAAACTGTTGCCGAAAATCTCGTCCCAATACCAATGCAGCGATAATCCATCAAGATAATCAATCGAGTTGGGCCGAGTGTAGTTCATCTGAAAATAGAGGCGATAAGGCACATGAACTTTGAGTCTAATTCGAGTTAATTAGATCATTCCAGATCATTCGACTCTACGGAATTCAGGTGTGCGCCCACTAACCATCTTGAACCAGTGGGGGAAGGAGTACCGCTGGTCGTCGTTCCCGAAGAGGATAATGTCCTTGAACTCGGAGTTACGGATGGTGGGGCCCAGGTAATCGTTCAGCCAAATGGCCTGCGTCTGCGGTGTCCATCCCATGCTCATGAATTTCACGAAATACATGAAAAAGATGCCGTTGAGCGGCTCGTTGCCCGTGGAAATGGCCCAGATGGGAATGCCGTTGTCCTCCATCAGCTTTATCCAACGAAGATGGTAGTCGGCCCAGGTCTGGTAGTATTCCCGCTTGAGCCGTCCGAATCCAGTCCACCTGTTGTTGGTCTTCATCCAAGGCGGAGCACTCCAGGCGGCGCCCTTGACGAGCAGATTTTTCACCCCGGAGACCTCAATGAGTCGCTTGATCTGGGCCAAGCGCTCCACATCCCTTTCATCCAGTTCGTCCATGCCGGAGAGCTGGGTGTTGCCCTCTTCCTCGGCATAGGCCCAGGCTTCGAGGTCAAAGTCACAGCCGCCAATCGAGACACGCATTAGGTTAAAGCCCAGACCTTCCTCCGCGTAGAAGGACTTGTAAAGATGATCTGCTATCTCCGGTTGCTTGAAGTTCTCCACCAGATAGGTCACGGCTCCAGTGTAGCTGCCTCCGAAACCCACCATCTTCTGATGGGTCTTGCTTCTGTCCAACTGCAGGGTCACCGAACGAGTGATGGCGCTCTCACGGCTCTCCAAGGTAAATGCACTGGCCACCGCCTTGTCCAGCAGGCGGGACAGGATTGTGGCATTTACAGTCTCTGGAACGGGCTCCACATAGTCCGGCACCGTAAACTTCTCCTCAGTGCCGAATTTTCCACTAGAAGTGGTGAATCGCAGACCCAGCTTTGAGCTGGAAATCAAGGCGAAATCGTTGTCCTCTGCCAGGATGGGGTTTTCCAGGTAGTCACAATAATCCGCCGTGCAGACGCACACCTTGCCGTGTTCCGCATCCCTATGCTTGCAGGGGATGGATTCGGATTGAGTTCCTGCAAGGGGGGAATTTCTGTTGAATATACGGTTTATAACCGGGATTAATGAGCACTTACCTATAGCTGATATCAGCAGCAACGCTCCAAGCGCCAAGATCCCTCTGCTGCCAAACATTTTTGTAGTTGACCGTTCGCGCCGATCGTTGCCAGTCAACTGAGGCCACTGGCCGAACGGTAGGTTGCAGGTGGATTGGGTCTTGGCGGCTTATCTGGCCACTTGGGGCACTCCGACAAGTGGCCAAGACAAGGCGCTGGCCAGGAAGTATAGTAATCCAGATAAGGCCAAAGCAAATAGCTAATCATTTGGTTTCCAGTGTGGGAATTTTAGGCAAAGATTTTAATCTCTTTTACCATCAACTTGGCCTTGATTTTAATATTAGCTTTAGGCTGGGAAGACGAGCCTGGGCTTTCTATTTATCAGGCTTACCCCGTTCGGCAAACAACTCTTGTTGGAGTTAATCAAAATTATCAAAATTTTAATATAGTATTTTTACCACTTAAAAAAATGTCCTCCAGAAGATCTTTTGGTAAGCTTTCAGTAGATACAGGGAATATCCTTGCAAACATTTAAAAATCATATTTTTTAAGGACCCGGACCTGGCGCCTACGAACTGCCCAGCATGTTTGGTTTCAAGAACTGCGGCAAGAGGATGCAGAGAGGTCCGGCTTTCAGCTTCGGAACGTGTTCCAGGCCCTGCAATACCACCTTAAAGAAAGTGGACGGACCTGGGCCAGCTGCATATGATCTGGGCAATGTCACGCGATACGGCCGGCCAGGGCAAAACGATTTTAACATTTTCAGTCCACACAATCGTCGTTAAAATGAAGTAAAGGAAGGTTTCAAAATACACACCAATTGTTTACTCATTGAGCAGGCATTCTTGGAAGCGGACAATCTAATCACCTAAATGGGGGGCTGCTTACCTCAGATTAGCCAAATCGGTAGTCTGAGTTTAGTGACTGGTAATGCCAAATCTACAAAAGGGACAGGTGTCCGCTCTGGCTAACACTTAACACGGATTAGGTCATGGACTTATCTTCCAGTTATTAATTCCCCATCTTGGCTATAAATAGGTCAATATCATTTCGGTTACCATGCCAGCCACCCCGATTTATAAAATCAATTTTCAGCTTGGCGCCTGGCAATCCGTCACAAATTTGTCGGGGACTAAATTTAAACGGCAAAAAAAGGCAATGAAATGGAAAATGTGACTAAAGGCTGAAAATCCATAGCCCGCTTATCGGGGCAGCGGCAAACACTCGCTCGGCCGGGTCTTTAAGCCATTGCAATGGCTTTAATCTCCCCATCTCCCATGTCCCGAGGCAGGACCACCATTCGTGGTGCTAATAATACAAACTCCCATGACATGGCCAAAGCTTTAAGGCCGTGTGTTGTGTGTGGGTGTGTCTCATTGGGTTAACAACAAAAACTATAACCAGTTCAATGGGAAACTGGCTGACAAATCACTGGGGAATAGCAACGGTATTTTAATGCTCTAAAGGGGAATATTTTTAAGGCACTAAGAATAAGGATAAATAAAATTATAATATTATACCATTGGTTTTCTCATAAATATTTAGTAAAATGCTACTGTTTTTCAAAGCAGATAGAAATTTAAATATAGCTACTTCAATTTTTTAAACTAGTTTTGATTGTCATTGTACTTAAGTCGGATATTTATGTTTATAAAATTATTGACTAGCTTTCTTATAGATTATGGATCATGCCAGGTAACTGGCATACTTCAGTCATTAATGTTTATTAATGAATTTATTAAATTTAAGGTAATTCGTAATTATTTAAAGGTATAATAATATAAAGTCCTGTTTCTTACCTAGTTGTATATAAACGGAAATCAGTTCATTCCTTTACAATTACATATGTAGGTACTTAATCAATACGTTTATCCATTATATATTTATTATTAATATAATAATAATAATAATATTTGGTTAAAAAACTGTCTTGTTAAGTCATTCAAAGGGCTATTCACCCTTCTAGACCTAAACATTCAGAGTCATGTTCAATCCAAACAAGACAGAATGCCATAGGAAGGGGTCCAGCCGGGCAGGGAAGCCTGACTGGCTGGATGCCGTCGTTTTTCCCTTTTTGGCCAACTGCTCGGCTCTTGGCCTTCGCCTGCGCCCTCGGCTCGGCTCGCGTGCTGCCAATAAAATAGAACGGCAACTTGTCGCTGGCTTTCAATATTCGCACATACGTCGTTGTGGCAGCACCACCTGTTGACAGTCGGGGTTCGCTGCGTGTGTAGATACAGCTCGGGGCATACTTTGTGGCGCGAATCGAGAGGCACTTTTGAGCCATATGGCAGCCTAAATTGGCGCTATCCGTGTGTCCAATTAGCCAAAAGTGCGCCTGCCATGTCGGAGAAGTCGGCACGGGGCCAGGCCCACGCTCGGTCCGAGTCCCAGAGCCGGAAGCCATCGCAGGCCCAGGCCCAGGCTGCTGCTGCCCAGCTGAATGCCACGGGCAGGCGGAGCTCCACGCCGCAGGCTAATGGCTCCTCCAATCGCTGCCTAATTGCCGTGATTGTCTACCTGGCCCTGCTGCTAGATAACATGCTGCTAACCGTAATTGGTAATGGGCCAAAATCAATTACAGATAAGCGCGGTAATAAATGATAACAATCGCATTTGCAGTGCCCATTCTGCCGGATTACCTGGCCGGCCTGGAGTCCGGTTCCTCTTCCACGCCGATCGTGCTTAATCTGGAGGACACATCACCGTCCTCGAAGCTCGCCTATCGGGGCTCAGAGTCCTCGCCAGGTGGTCATCCTCAGCTGTACATTGCCAAGCATCCCATACCCGGCAAATCGATGGTCAATTTCACCCTATTCCAGATGTCCACCGAGGCGGCCACAACCACCAGCACCCCGCCCCCTTACATGGACAATTCCACAACCAACCCCAACCCCAACCCCACTTCGGCAATTTCGCTTTTGAAGCCGTCAGACGGCCAGTCGGGCGGCACTAATTCGTCCAGGAGCAGGAACCGCAAGGTGGCGGTCCCGCCCGACAACAAGGAGCTGACCTTGACGCAGGAAAACGGCTCCATCGGCCTGCTGCTGGCCATGAAGGCCCTCGTCCAATTAATCTTCAATCCGATTGTCGGCAACGCGTCCAGCAAGTTTGGCTACCGCCTACCGATTGTGGTCGGCACCTTCTCCCTGCTCCTCTCCTCGCTGGGTGAGTGATCTATTTTAAAGCAGGGCCATGAGGGCCACGAAGGCCATATGGGTTTTCGGTGACATCTCATCGAGCACGTAATTAAAATTTGGCTCAAAGGCATTAAACTTCAAGAGATTTATTTGGTGTTTGAAAGAGGAATATATGGATTAATGGTTATTTCATATAATTCAATTTATTTAAACCTTCTTATTAATATTGATACATTCCACTCTTTTAGTGTTTACCATTGGCGAATCCTACTGGGCACTCCTGGTGGCCCGAGCAATTCAGGGCGTGGGCTCAGCTTGCATCAACATCTGCGGCATGAGCCTAGTGGCCCAGCACTATCCGGAGGAGGCGAGGCGCTCCAAGGTGATGGGCATCATCCTGGGCAGCATTGCATTGGGCGTGCTGCTCGGCTATCCCTTTGGTGGAATCCTGTACGATCTGATGGGCAAGTCAGCGCCCTTCATCATCCTCTCCACGCTGATGTTCCTGAGCCTGGGCCTACAGCTGCTGACCATGGACCTGTCCGTTCAGCCGGAGGTGGTGGTGGAGGAAACACCAAAATGGCGACCCCTCCTCGAGTGCAAGATGATCCTGGCCATTGTGCTGGCCATATGGTTCTCCACCTCCACGATGGCCATGCTGGAGCCCTGCCTGCCCATCTGGCTGATCCAGTATCTGAAGCCCAACAAGTGGCAGCTGGGCACTGTCTTCATACCGGACTCAGTGGGCTACTTTGTGGGCACCAATTTCTTTGGCAGCATTGCCTATAAATACGGCCAGGTGAAGGTGTCCTGCATCAGTCTGCTCCTTGTGGGGGTAGCCTCCATTCTGGTGAGTAAAATACTCATGGATGTATGGATTTTTTATTCGAATCTCCTACAGATCCCCAGTGCGACAACAGTTGCCCAACTGTTACTGCCCCATTTCGCCTTGGGTCTAGGCATTGGAGTGATCGATGCAGCTCTAGTCCCCCTGCTGGCCTCCTTTGTGGACGCCACCCTTTCCCAGGAGGAGCACAGCGAGGGCAGCAGCTCCATGTCCAGCTACGGCACTGTCTACGCCATCCAACAGACCTCCGTCAGCTTAGCCTATTGCCTGGGTAAATGGAGCAATCAAATATGTATATTTTTGGGAGATCACAAAACTTAATATTCACTTTATAGCTCCCCTGATCGGCGGTGAGCTGGCCCAGACCTTTGGTTTCGCCTGGCTGATGCGCATCGTGGGCTTATTCAACATGATCTATGGCCCCATTCTGGTGTATTTGTACCAGAAATACGATCCCAAGGTTGGATATTATTTAGGATATTTTCAAAATGTACTTCTATTTATGTATTTGGATCTTTACAGGCCCTGAGGGAGCAGCACAATGACATGTTACTGCACAACAGCGGAGGTGGATCTCGATATAAGCAGCTCTACAACTCCATGGATGTGGAATAAGCTGCATCTCTGGCCAAAATCTCAAGCAATGTTAACACACAGAAAGTTATACATATCTTGAGTGTCCATATTTGGGCGTTCCTATGGCTCACTTTAAGCAATATATTTCGAGCAAGATTCTAGACAGCCAAAAAACCTATTAAAGAGGATTAGCACACCATACTTTTTCATCAAATAATCGAATCTCGTTGAACCAAAACCACAGTATCATACTATGAATTCCATTGAGTTGAAGAATTACATTTTACCATAAAAGAAATCTACACAAAAATCCAACTTGGTTAGATTTTGTTTAATGTATCCTTTAAAATCTAAACCTTTTAAAAGTTACTTTAAATAAATATAATTGTGAATAAAATATGTATAAAATCAAATTTAAAATGTTTAATTATTATATCAAAGCCGTGTATCTATAAATTGATAATACCCGATGTTGGCCACATTTCTTTAAATAATTTAAAATGTTTGCTGTTGAAATTGGATATATTTTTTTCCCATCAAGCAAACCTTGCTTTTGACTTTCACTGGAGGTGCCATGTGGGGGCTCTGGAAGCCTCATTCTGTACATAGGATCCGTTCGGCACACAACTCGTACTGAGTTCTAAATTTTCAGTAAAATATTTTTCTAATATTGCTCAAAATTAACTAAACATGGCGGTGCGACCTTTAGGTAAGCGATGTAAATACACTATTGAGTTGCGGAAGGTGATCCGTTTTCTTTCAAGGCCCTGGACCCGGCACTTACATGCTGCCATCCACCGTCGGATACGAGAAGCATGACAGCCGGAAACAACGTATGCCACAGTACTCCTTTGGCATGCGCACCGGGCTGCCTGGGGACGATAAGGGTCCTGGTCCCGGTGCCTATAAGGTGGACAAGCTGACCCGCTACGGCCAGAGCAAAGGACTGGAATTCTCGATAGCGCCCAGGACCAATTTAATAGGTGAGTGGATACGGAATATAAAATTGCTTCAATCAATGCAATTCCTTTGCTCTAGATAAGCAATGCAGTCCTGGTCCCGGAGCCCACGATGTCCACATCTTCACGGGTGCCCAAGCACCGTCCTATTCGATGGGTTTGCGGACGGACTTTAATTTCAAAAAGGATGGTCCCGGTCCCAATGCCTACAAGTACGAGGTCAATGCCGTCCGTCCTGGGGTGCCTAAGTACAGCATGTAAGTAGCTTGAGCCAAGCGGCTTTTAGCCATTTCCTGATGCACCTTTCACCTTTTAATCTTATAATTGCAGGGGCATGCAAACCAAGGTTTTGGACAAGACGAACTCGCCGGGTCCGGCTGCCTATGCTGCCGGCGACATCAATGTGAAGCTAAACCGTGCTCCACAGTACTCGATGCAGGCGCGCACGAACATGCGGGGAGAAAACGTTGGTCCTGGACCAAACTATTACGACCTGATGTACTACCGTCCCGGCAAGACCGGCCCTGGCTATTCCTTTGGTTTGCGGCACTCTCAGTTCGCCCCGCCCATGATAGTTAGATGTGACAACATGTAAATCTGCAATATTGGAAAAATGTTTAAAATTTCAGTGAATAAACTTTTATGTTGACAAATTGGGTAGGTTTCGAAATATCGAGGGAGTAATATAAAATGTGGATGGCTTTTAAAAGTTCCACCACTTAAAGCATTATTTTCTGTTGCATACTTTCGAACGCTCTTACGATCGATTTAAAATCCAATTTGTTTGTTTTACCGAGCCAGGTGAGCTTTTGATAGGATATTAGACACACGGAAATTAAGCCAAATACGTAATTGTGAAATATATTTTTTAAGTCGCACCTGAAACTAAATTAAAATGAGGATTCTTTGTCTTGTTTGCTCCGTTTTGTTTGTTTTGGTAATGCTCGTTTTCTTAGCTATTTTGATCGCGGCGTCCATAGCACCAAAGTAAAAGTAGTATGCACATTTTTTAATCCATTTATTAAAGAAAGGGAATAAAATCACAATTCCTTACCAATTCAAACAAATTCAAAAATTTCTGTGACTGCTGGTTTTTCCCAGGCCCAAGCACCTGGCCACACTGAATAACTTTAAAAAGAATCGATGTATCGATATTCCGCCCAATTGCAGCAGGCGATTTTCGCTTGTGCTTCGTTTGTCGTTTTGTTTTTGTAGGTTTTGACTGTTTTATTTATAGTTTTTCAAAGAAATCGGCAAAATTACCCAATTAAATTGTAAATATTAGTCAGGCGTACAAATTAGATGTGTGTGCTCCACGCGAGTTCCAACAGCACCGCAGTTTCCCCCTGTTACAGTTAGTTGTAACTGTAGAAAAAGCGAGAGAAAGAGAGAGCGAGAGACTCCAAGAAAAAGAATTCGCCACGCGAAATTACCGAAAACTAAACGACTCTGAGCTCCAATCGCACATTGATTTGTCCTTCCATGCCATCAGTTCACCATTGGTAACATGTCGAGCCATGTGGCGGGTGCTGCCAGTGAAGTCGGTGGCGCCCCAGAGATCCAGGAGCAGCGACAGCAGCCGCCATCATCCGTGGAGGTCGCTGCTTCACGGGCAGAAGCGGCGACTGCGGCACACGAGCCAGCACAGGGTCAAGGACAGATGAAGACGCCTCCGACGCTAGAGGCCCGTCATGCTGGCCACTCGCGGCGCACGGGCGGCGGCCAGGCTCCATCCAAGAGTCAGACCGGCAACTACGAGAACCAGTACTTCTTCGAGGACGAAGTGTTCCGCATCGATCGCCGCGGCCGTGTGCATTTCGGAGTGGTCACGGAGACGGCGGAGTCGTACTCGTCCGACGAGGACGAAGTGCCCGACGAGGTTCTGTCCAAGGGCGAGGTGCGCGTGGCCTTCTACCCAGAGGGCAAGGAGATGGTGCAAACAGAAGAGTCGGTGAGTTAAACCTCCACCGTTGAGGTTATGTAACGGCCTCGAATAACTGTTTCTGTGTCGTGTTTGGACAACTGTTTTTCCGTTGTTCTTTGTGTTTCCATTTTCGGCACTGACACGTGCTTATTTGCTCTTCTCTTTCGACGCGGAACCATGTTGCGCAGCTTGGACTGGCCGACAGAGCCCTAATGCCGGGCGATGTGGTTCGCAGGCGAATGCCCGGCCAGAAAGATCTCACTGGTCAAGCGGGATATGTGCGGGACGTGAGCGTGTGCGCCGATATCAAGGTGCTGGGTTCCAAATATGTACTCAAGAACGTACCAGCTGAGCGGCTGCGTCCCATCTCCGAATGGACGCGGGAAGTGGCCGTGTGCCTGGGCACCTGGATAGGCACCACAGTTCAAGTGGAGGAGACTGCAGTCCTCAAGTAAGTCCAATGGTTAGCCTTTAAATATTCTTTAAGCCTTTGTGCTGATATACAAATTCCTTGCAGAGCCGCTAACGGGGCCCGTCTTGAAATCACCTCGTTTGATTTTCACAAATTCAAAGATGCGGTAGCCTCCAGCACTATTCGGGACGTCTTCAATCCCAATGTTTATTATCGGGGCAATTTGGTGGTCGGTCGCTTGCCCCCCTCTATTCGCGTCAAGAATCTGACACCAGAGATCCCCCTACCCACCAATCGGAAGGGGCGGGCCGTGGTAAGAATAAATAAACCGAATAGTTGCACCTGAATATTTTATATACACAGTATCAAGTCTCTTAAAAGCTAAGAAAAAATTTTTGCTTGAATCTTTAAAAATGAGCTGAGAAGAGTATGGTATTAGAGAAAGTATTAAAAACCTTCCATCTCTGCTTCAGTACACCGTGGAATCCACTGACACATCATCCATCACCGTGGCCTGGACATGCAGGGCCATCTCGCAGTTCGAAAATGTCAAAGAAATTGATCCTCTAAAGCAACCCAAGACCATCGTTAAAGGCGAGGACTTAAGCAAGGTGAAACGCCTCAATATTTACGAATCCTATATGCTGCAAATTCCCGATCGATTCTACCTCAAGTATTCAAAATGTGATAAACTAGTTAAATACACTGACTGGGAGAATGAACAAGGTAGGATATAGCACTTTTTAGTCTTGGGTTAATGAATTTATAACATTTCCACATATTCCCATTTCAGCGGTTAAATACACATCAATTTTTAATCGCCATTATAGACCAGATATGATAGGAAGCAAACGAAACGTTTCGGCTAGTCCGGCCGCATCCAGCAGTACCAACACTCGGAGTCTGCCCAAGTACCGGCGCCTAGCCTACAAGTTTAGTGGTGTGCGCGTGCCTCGCCCAGCGGCTGATGAAAACAACGATACAAACGGCAATGCCAACACGTCACATAAGGCTAGTGAGAATGCTTCAGGAATAAACATTAGACCGGCTGGCAATGAGGAGACCTGGGACTCATTAGACGATGACGAGGATGAGGATGAGCAGGACGTCGCCGAATCACCAAAGCCCTCTCCGACTTCCGAAAAGCCATCTGAAGGCGCTGAGGTCGCAGAGACCGCCTCGTCCACCGCCGCTTCTGTAAGTACTGCCACCCAAACCCCGAGAATCACCATGCGCTATGCCAAGCGGCGGCATATGAAGAAGAAGCTGAAGAGTGTGAAGAAGCTGATAACTTCGCCCTTCGCCAAGAAAGAAATGAACCCCAAGGATGGCGACGAAATCGTGGTGGAGACGCTGGTCGTTTACAGCATGGTGACGGTTGTCTGGCAGGATGGGGTGGTCGAAGCAGGCATTCATTCCACGCAGCTTTATCCGATCCATCATCTGGACAACCACGAGTTCTTCCCGGGCGACTTTGTAAGCAAGGCCAATGAGAACAGCACTGGAACAACCGACTACGGGGTTATTCAATGTGTGGACCACGACGAGCGTATCGCCAAGGTCAAATGGTTTAACATATATACCCACATAGATAACCCAATGTAAGTATTTACACAACTTGTGTGATTGAAGCATGGCCTAACGTTCTACTTGTCTTCGCCTTAATAGTCCTGTGTACAAGGAGACGGAGGAGCTGAGCGTATATGATCTAAAGGATCACTCCGACTACCAGTTCCGACCAGGCACCATGGTCATTCGGGTGTCCAACTTCACGGGCGAAGACGTCGACTCAACTGCTGGCCAGGTCATCGACAATTATCCCGACGGGCGGGTCCGCGTTTGGTGGGCCAAGGGTCACATCACCAAGTGCTATCCCCAAGATCTTTTTGAGATCAATCACACCGACCAGGAGGGCTACGAATCGGATGCATCTGATGACTCCTGGGAGACACAATCGGAAAACAGTCGCGTTGATGTCAGCATAAGCACGTCGTCGAAATACAACGACGACCTCATAAGCGGCATCGATCGAGCGATGGATGCATTGAGGCAGCTGAAGAAGATATTCCGCATCCTGCCCGACCGCCGCAAGCCGGACGTGCTCAATGACCTGGTGACCGTGTACTCAAATTGCCGTTACCTGGACCATATGCTGAAGACCCACTTCTTCCAAGTGGACAACTTTCAACATATTTTAAAGTTCACCAACAAGTGTTCCGACTGTGCCGCATCGGAACATGACGAATCATCACCGAAGACAGGGTCCGACTTTCCCGAAACTCCAACCAATATTAAGCATATTTTGTCTGTTGAGGGCCAGTCCACGTCAACGCCAACCAAAAGGAAGTCGTCAACGGAATTGGACGAGGTGCAGTGCAAGAAAAGCGCGGACGAGGCTCAAGAAGAGGAGCTATTCTACTTTGAGGTGGACAGCGAGTACTCTGAGCAAGAGAAGGAAATGGTCCCCAATACGCACATTGATCAATATCGTTCCGAATACGTAGAAATGCTGAACGCTGCACATGCCAGCATTGCGAAAGCCTTTGAAAATCGTTGCAAGGTAAAAGTAAAATATATAGGGATAAGGTTTGAAGTTTAACCAACAAACACGACGTATTTCAGAACGATTCGGGCGTCCACTCGCGCGGAGAGAACACCTCGGACGAGCTAAACAATCCCTGTAGCGAAAACAAGGACATGGGCGAGGAGAAGCTAGACGAAAAGGGACCTCTGTTCGACTTCACGATCGAACTTCTTGGCAATCGAAGTTCTGATGTCTGCGAGGTGTTTTGGCGTAAAATCATGGATCAAATGATTATGTGTCGCAAATCACTTGAGGCGAATCCTCAAGTCCTCCTCCTCAAATCCTCCCCCGATTGCAAAACAAAAACCAAGGATGATAACGAAGACGTAAGCGACGCGGAAGAAGCCACTGAGGTCGCCGACACAGAGATGATCCCCGAAGGTACAGCGGCTGTGGACGAAGGCATGGAGCAGCCCTTGAATCTAAATGTTTTGTCCGAGTCGCTGCCGTCGGTGGACAGCCCAATGGCCTGTTCATCACCTTCGCTAGCCACAGTTTCCCCTCCAAGTCCACCTGTTTGCGACGATTGTTTTCAAGTACTGCCTAATGCACCGGCGACACATCACTTCTTTGGTCACACAGTAGCCCCCGCCAACCAGTCCCACTATCAGCGCGCAGTGCAAAGAGAATACCGCATGCTGCAGGCCTCATTGCCGCCGGGCGTGGTGGTGCGGGCCTACGAGGATCGCATGGACCTTATGTCGGTCATGATGGTGGGTCCGAAGCGTACGCCTTACCAGAACGCCCTCTTCTTCTTCGACTTTCAAATGGGCCGCGACTACCCGAAGATCCCGCCCGTGTGTCACTACATCAGCTATTGCACGGAGCGCCTCAACCCAAACCTGTACGAGGAGGGCAAGGTTTGCGTTTCGCTGCTGGGCACTTGGTCGGGTCGCGACACCGAGGTGTGGTCCCCCAGCAGCACCATGCTGCAGGTGCTCGTCTCCATACAGGGTCTCATACTGGTCGATGAGCCCTACTATAATGAGGCGGGCTACGAAAAACAAAGAGGTATATTGAGAAAAAATGTATAGAAATTATTATATGTTTTTTATACATTATTTACTTTGTCCCAGGCACCCAGCTGGGCAATGAGAACTCTCGTGTCTACAACGAGATGGCTATCATTAAGATTGCCCGCTCCACGGTCAAGCAGCTTAAGAATCCGCCGCCCATTTTCCGCAACGAACTGATTGAGCACTTTAAGGAGTTTGGCGGAGAGCTGCTTGGACGCATGCAGGCCTGGTCCGAGTACTCGGCGGAGGCGCAGCGTGAGACGATAAGCGACATCAAGGGTAAGCCTCGAGAAAAAACGGTTGTAGATGATGATTTACTTATTTGTTTTTCTCAGATATGTCCGCAGAGTTCAAGGCGCCCTACGAGATGCCCGAATTTCCGCTCCTTCCGTGCAGCCGAGGCTTCTGCGTTTCATTCAAGGGAGTGCTGACTCAGCTGCAGAACGAGCTGGCGGCTTTGGGGGCGACTCCGAAAAAGAGTGAACAAAACGGCATCGAGGCTGCAGTGGTGGCGGCTACGGGAATGGGGATTGCGCCGCGTGCAGCTCCGGAGGAGGTCTAAGTGCCGTTCATCCCTCCTGTGTCGATGCCTGTGAAATTGGTGCCTATTCGAAGAACTGAAGGCTTTTGCCGACTTGGCAAAGGGCAGCAGCGTTTTATACCCAATCTTAAATGCCGAATTTTTCTCCACACGAATTGCTGGCACGAAGCCAGCCTGTTAGTTAAATGAATTTTCTAAATTGATTGCTTATTATTTTTTCATGAAAAAAATTCGAAACATCAAAATGATAATACGCCTCCAGTATATATTTAAATCGCTAACATTCACTGTATGTAATGTTAGTCAGTTTTATTTATTTTTAGTTGCCAGCGCAAACAAGTTACTCAAGCATCTTTGTATCTAGTGAATTGTTCCGATGTCTGTGCCCGTTCTCTGGTCCGGTCTAGCGAATCTCTGTTTATGCTAGCGCTGCTGCGTTGTAGTTGGCATTCCACTAGAGCTTAGCTTAGTTAGTTAGTCTACCCGTGCCCCCTTCTGCGCAGTGTACGTAATAGTGTAAGCTAGCCAATGCGAATATGTGAATAAATTAGCAATTTTATTTCTTATGCCTCCAATTTCTGCTGTATCCAATCGATAAAGTTCCCGGTGCGGGTATAGACGCCTGGCCAGCCCTTAAGGCCGCACGGTCGCGTGCCGTAAGAGGTGATGCCGGCGATGTAAAAGACGTCACGACCACCGCCCGTCCCAACGGACGCCATTAAGGGTCCGCCGGAATCGCCACCGCATGTATCAACCTTAAACTGACCGCCGGCACACATCTGCGAGTTGTTCAGATGCACCTGGAAGGTGGTGTACTTGTCCTGGCAATCGGTTAGGTTCCACACGGTCACCGAGATCTTCAGCTTAGTCGGACTGGGCAACATTTTCTCGGTAAGTCCCCAGCCAGCCACATCCATGGTGTACCCAACGAATAGGTTCTTTCGCAACTCCTCGGTGGTTGGCAGGCAGATGGGTCGCACGTAATCGGTGAAGCTGTTGACGGGGGAAACTTTTGTGGTAAGCCTCTGGAAGGCGAAGTATGTGCTGTAACCCGCTCACCTCACACTTCGCTTAAGACGAAGCAGCGCGATATCGTTCCTCTGGTCCACAGAGTTGGGCACATACTGCTCGTGGAGGATGGCCTTTTCCACATCGATGTCGATGTGGTTGGGGGCGCAGAAGCGCTTGCCATTCGTCTGGGTCTCGCAATCTGGATCCGTGCGCGTGTCCCACTCGCCCAAACGAACGCTGTTCACAACGATTCCCGACTTATCCAGATCATCGCTGGCCAGGCAGTGGGCGGCGGTCAGCACGTAGCGGGAGTTAATCAAGGCGCCGCCGCAATGGATGCTATAAGTTTCGGAGAAAACTGCAAGCAAAAATGTATTTATTGGGGGATTCTGTTTGCTATTCCTATTTTAAGATTAACACAAATCTATTGAATAATTCATTACCAACTTATTTACTTTTGATGATATGAAATGACCTTTAAAAATAATCTACGCACGTTTTTTATACCGCAATAGCACCATCCAAGGGAATTCCCAGAGCGTAGTGTTGGTACCACCAACAATGCGATCACCGAATAGGAATCCGCATGTGTCAGTTCCGGGCAGCACATTGCCAGGTTGCTGGCCGTCCGCATCTGAAGCTTCCTGCACCCCACTGACGCCCCGCTGGCTCTGTGGACAACATACCAGGATGCGGTCCATAAGATCCGTCTGCTGTCGTCTGTTGTCCAGGCCGCACTGGCTCTTGGAGAGCAGCTCTCGCTGCGCGGGTGTCTGGGGGCTCGCCTTCAGGATGTCGGCCAGGTAAGGACAGCTCGCGATGTGGACGCACTGACCTCGTTCCCCGCTCTGCTGGGGTGTACAGGTGCCAAAGCTGATCTGTGCGGCATCTGTTGAAAAGAAGAATATACATTTCGTTGCAGTTGAACTGAGATTAAACTGGTTTGCCGTGGAGGGCACACATGAAATGATAATTGATTCTAATTTGTTTACTATATTTACAAAACAGTATGTAATTTAGAAAATTGTGCTTAAAGTTACTATCAACACAGAGAATAAAAGCTAAGAAATAAACAAAGAGATTATTAAATCTGAAGGTAGTATTCATGAAGACTTATCAACGAATCCATAGGAAATTATTATATACTGTTGAGATAATTTATTTACATTTAAATATAAATATGTACATATGCACATACTTTATATTCGAAACACGATCAAATTTTTAGAGTATATGTTTACTTACCCATTCCGGCGAAGGTGGCAATTAGCAGCACCAGCATTAGGACTTTCCGCTCCATAGTAGACATCTCGTCGCTGTGGGTTTCAGGCTGAGACTAACGAGGTTCTCCAACAGGCGGTCCGGTTTAAGTCCAGCTTAATCGCTACCGCTCCCGCTGCATCGACTACGATTATCGCGAGCGTTATCTCGCGATCCCAGTGGCAGCTGGTCAAAGGTGCTCCAGATTGCGGGGCAACTGCACACTGATACGAGCCGAATTTTCCCAGGTTTTGCAAATGGGGGAAATTGTCAGGGCCAAATCCATTCAGCTCACCACCCATCGACACCTATCTATCAATACTTATCTGCTCTACTTGGATCGCAGATAGATGCAGTTGCGTTAAGTCAGTCTCAACCGGTTATTCTCAGAAAACCTGGTCATGACGTTTTAACAACCCTAGACACATTTACATTTTGTGTGGGATTCTCCGAGCTGTTATTTTATTTATGGTGCTAAAACAAGAAAAACAAAGGGTTCGGCTTATGATGTTTGCAAGAGTTAATCACCGATAGAAAGCTGAAAACACAAATCCTGCGAGAGGTGTTCGAGGGATAAACAGAGGGCTCATAATTAAACCCATCTTCGAGAACGAAACTTGTCTGCCAAGATCCAAGGACTTATATGGTAGAAATAACTTACATACCTGCCCATCAACTTTATAGCTATTAAAGAAACATGATTCTTATGGAACTGAAATAATTCTGCAAATCCATTTCGGTCGAACTGCACCCATTAAAAATAGACATTGTTTCGCCCTTTGCTCTTTACTAGGAATCAGCTGGCTACAACTCGAATACAAATGCTTAAAGCCTATGCCTAGAAAAGGGCAGTTTCCTCCAGAGGGCATCGATAGTTAAGGTAAGCGGGTACGAATCGATTGGGGGTGTGTAGTCTAAATCTTGTTTCCGTTGTTTGCGTAGTTGTAGACCTGCTGGAAACCCTCGCCATCATCACCCTCACCATCATCCGAGTCATCGGAGTCGAATGTGTTATCGGGGATATCGTACAGACGGATGATCGGCTTGTTGGGATCCTTCATGATTAGGTATTTGCCGTCCTTCTGCTTCATGACCAGATCGATAATGCAACGCAGGACACCCCAGGCGTTGTCCATGCTCAGGTTGATCTGGGTGGCAAACTCGTGCGGCTTGAACTGCTGCGTGCCCAGGATAACGTGGCGGGAATGATCCCTCGGGTTGATACGTGAGACATAGCCTAGCTTCAGCTGATCGGATCCAGCCAGCACAGCCTGAACCGTCCACTTGGCCAGCTTGCAGGCGTTGTTCCTCAGCTCGTTGGCCAGGACAGCACCGCGCTGGGTATCCAGCTTCTGACGCCACTCGACGCCGTTGGCCAGCTTAGAGTCCCACTCGTTGAGCGCCTTGATGGACATGAACTGCGGCTCACCACTGGGCGTCTGCAGAACGCCATCGTGCTCGCAACGAGCCACCAAAACCTAAAGCGATTTAAAGAAGATATAATCTGTTATAATTCACGTAGGAAGTGGATTTCTGCTTTACAAATTACTTACAATATCGCTGCCGAGTTCCCACTTCTTGTAGCGATAGCCCACACTGGCCACTTGGATATCCTCATCCTCGCTGATGAAGGGGTTGCTTTCCTCGAACTTGAACTTGGCCTCCTGGTCGCCGGTCTTAAGCACCTGCTGACTAAAGTTGTGGTTAATGAAGGTGGCCTCGATGGCCAGGTTGCGAGGCGAGTTGCAAGAGCTGTCGTCGTCGGTCGGGGGCTCCACGCTGGTCTCGTTCACGGTCAGAAGATCAAACTCAGTATGGTCACGCTTGTCCATGAAAATCTTGTCGCCTAAACAAAAGAGAAAATATTATTACTAAAATATAAAATCTTTGTTTAGGAGGTCTTCATTCAACGCACCGACTTTCTCGATAACGATGTCCCACGAGTAGTTGGAGCGAGTCGAGCACATAATCGTGGCCAGGATCGCGTCCGTAGCGAAGACGTTGCCGACGGTCTTGGACAGACGTCGGATGACAGGATCATCGGTGGTGGTCACCGTGTGCACGATGCGGTCAATCTTCTGCAAGGGCTTCTCGTTCTTAACGTTGATGCGGTCGTAGGTCTTGTCATAGTACTCCAGTGTTCCGCATGTGGCGATATCCACGCCCTCCTTGATGTTGGGCAACGAGAGCTTGATGAGCCGAGGGAAGTCCATCTCCTCGATGGAGGCCCAGTCGGCGCGAACAGCCACCGAAGACTCGCGCATCTTGGGCGGCGGTCCACGGTTGCCGAACTTCTTGCCCATTCCGCGTCGCGGATCGCGGGCCTTAACGTTCTTGCCGCTCAATGTGGTCATGCCGTGGGTATTGATGCCGCCACGGGCATTCCTGCCGCGTCCGGAACGCGAGTTGCGCATGTTGCGGAAGCGGCCGCGCTGGTGCGGCGGCTTCTGGACACGGGCCGTGTCCACCAGATGGAAGGTCGTCTCGTCCTCCTCATGATAGTACGAGTACTGGTTGCCCGTTCCAAAGCTGGAGGCGTACTTGTCTGCGGGGAAACGGTGAAAATTAACCAAGCTGCCACGACACACGCACATAACCTCACTTTTGCCGGGCTGCGGCAAAGGTGCGTCGGTTTGGTAACTCCCTACTCACTCTGGTACTTCTTGTCGTTGTTGGAGGTGTTCGTCCAGTCGCAGATCTTGCCCAGACGATCGTTCTTGCTGAACGGCTGGTACGGCACGTCCTTAAACGTGTCTGGCAGTTCGCACGGTCCCCATCCTTTCTCATTGAACTGCACGGTCGGCTTCTCGAAGGTCGGGAACTGCGCCGCGGTGTTTATGGTCTCGCTCATCTCGCGTTCTGGCTTGGCTCACTTCTCAGTGATTGATTGTTTCAATATTTAAGAAGAAAACCTGCTATTGACGAACAAATTGTGAAAATTGTTTCGTCGCGTGTAGCGAATCTTGACCAGTGGGACCGTTGCTGGGTCTCGCAGGCAAGTCATCGACTTGAGGAAATATACCAGAAAACACCAAAAGAATCATCCACTTTTGAAATACTTGGCCAATATGAACGTAATTATGTTAAAAGTACATATAGTTTAATAATAAAATGATTATTAGACAGTCCCGTTAATAAATTAGAATAAAAAATTTTATTTTATTTGATTGTTTTTCGGTTTGATACTTTTTGGAGTTTGGTATTAAAAGTGTATATATCAACAATGACTTCATTTATACCATCTGGCCACGCTGAGTCATTATTCTGGATATCAAAAGTGAGAGTAAAAAAAAAAAACAAGTCGAAACTACAACGAAAAACACCCATAAAAATAATTATTTAACTCCACCGTTTGGCATCCAGCCCTTATCCCACCTGTAACGTATCTGGAGAGTACGGAGTCTCCTTGGGACCATCGGAACCTCGATCCCACCGCAATATAAGCCCCTTAAAAAATTCTCTTCGTGGTGACTAATAAATCCAGTTGCAGCTAAGATGGCATTGAAAGTGTTAGTTGGCCAGAAGATCATGAACGAGGTTGTGAAGTACAAGCCTCCGCCGCCGAAAAATCAACCCACCAACAAGCTGCCCAAGGCTGGCGGATCCGGGGAGACGGAGTGGCGTGTCCTGGTGGTGGACAAGCTGGGGATGCGCATGGTCTCCGCCTGCACCAAGATGCACGACATCAGCGCCGAGGGAATAACCTTGGTGGAGGACATCAACAAGAAGCGCGAGCCGCTGCCCACCATGGACGCCATCTATCTGATTACACCGTCTGATGAATCAGTCCGAGGGTTGATACGAGACTTTGAGAACCCTGCGCGTCCCATGTATAGGTATGCGCATGTCTTCTTCACTGAGGTCTGCCCGGAGGAGTTGTTTAACGATCTGTGCAAGTCGTGCGCCGCCCGTAAGATCAAGACCCTGAAGGAGATTAACGTGGCGTTTCTGCCGTACGAGTGCCAGGTCTATTCACTGGACTCCCCGGACACGTTCCAGATTCTGTACTCGCCGGCCTTTGCCTCCATCCGGAGCAAGCACATCGAGCGCATTGCCGAGCAGATCGCCACGCTGTGCGCCACCTTGGGCGAATACCCGAACGTGCGTTACCGCAGCGACTGGGAGCGGAACATCGACCTGGCTGCATCGGTGCAGCAGAAGCTGGACGCCTACAAGGCTGACGAACCCACCATGGGCGAGGGACCGGAGAAGGCCCGCTCCCAGCTGTTGATTCTGGACCGCGGCTTCGACTGTGTGTCGCCACTCCTGCACGAGCTCACCCTGCAGGCCATGGCCTACGATCTGCTGCCGATTGTGAACGACGTCTATCGCTACAATCCTGGGCCGAACCAGCCAGACAAGGAGGTGTTGCTGGACGAGAACGACGACTTGTGGGTGGAGCTGCGCCACGAGCACATTGCTGTCGTGTCCACTCAGGTGACTCAGAATCTAAAGAAATTCACCGACTCCAAGCGGATGGGCTCCGCTGATAAGTCGTCCATGCGCGACCTATCGCAGATGATCAAGAAGATGCCGCAGTACCAGAAGGAACTGTCCAAGTACTCCACCCATTTGCATTTGGCCGAGCACTGCATGAAGTCCTACCAGAACTATGTGGACAAACTGTGCCGAGTGGAGCAGGACCTGGCGATGGGCACCGACGCCGAAGGCGAGAAGATTAAGGATCATATGCGCAACATTGTACCCATTCTCTTGGATGCGAATGTGTCGAACTACGACAAAGTTCGCATCATTTCTCTATATGTGATGATCAAGAACGGAATTTCCGAGGAAAACCTGACCAAGCTATTCACGCACGCACAGTTGTCGCCCAAAGACCAGGATATGGTCCGTAATCTTAGCTATTTGGGAATCAATGTTATTGCAGACTCGCGCAAGAAGGTGTACAATGTTCCGCGAAAGGAGCGCATTAACGAAAGCACCTATCAGATGTCCCGTTGGACCCCTGTGATCAAGGACATAATGGAGGACTGCATCGAGGATAAGCTGGATACGCGTCACTTCCCCTTCCTCGAGGGTCGCGCTCAGAACACCAACTACCATGCACCCACGAGTGCACGATATGGCCACTGGCACAAGGACAAGGCCCAGGCACAGGTGAAGAACGTCCCCAGGCTGATAATCTTTGTTGTGGGCGGCGTCAGCATGTCCGAAATGAGGT
Source organism: Drosophila nikananu (assembly GCA_008042635.1). Lineage (NCBI taxonomy): Eukaryota > Metazoa > Arthropoda > Insecta > Diptera > Drosophilidae > Drosophila > Drosophila nikananu. The sequence goes on from VNJV01002383.1 coordinate 53,047, forward strand.
GCGCCTATGAAGTAACCAACGCGGTTCGCAACTGGGAGGTCTTAGTCGGCTCTTCGCACATATTATCCCCGGAAGTTTTTCTCAGTGACCTGGGAAGTCTCTCCAAGGAGGACTAAATATTTATTAAACCATATTCTTGTTAGCGATTTCGTCATGATTGACGAGTTTCTAAATTGTTTGTTATTACTAATCGAAAGGTTCAATAGAATTCCTTAAAACATAATTAAATGTATTACCTACTCTAAGGCTACATTATTATTCACATCATATCTATTATGTGCAATTTATAATTCGTAGTAAAATATAAATAAAATATACAAATATGCGAATATACGAATTGTGAGTCCGTTTGTGGTGGGACATTACTTTTTAGACGGGGAATATAGCAGGGAATACCATTAGCCTCCAATGCCCCCAGCTCCACTAGTGCTTACAAGTTTTTAACTCAACCCCCAGCTCTTCTATTGGTTTTAATAGTGTTTAGCTCGTTAAGATTTAAATTCAGATAATCAATCATTGCTTCTTATGAAAGGTAAATAGATCCACTAACTTGTCAGCTTCAAACCCATCAGAAAGTCAAATGTCCATTTATCTATTAGTTGAGTGCTCCTGGGGGTCGAACGAATTCTCAAGTTAGTCGAACTTAAGCCCTACAAAAAATGAGATCTTCAAAAGTGTCCGCTGTTCTCCTGCGTGGAATTCTTAGATTCGCTCCACTCGTGGGCATAGTTCACTTCCGACCAAAAACCATGGAGTGTGGTCGGATGGAGATGGAGGATTGTTTCCATCGTCGATGCTGGAGGAAGTGGCTTTTGGTGATTTTTCAAATATTCCCGCTAATCGTTTATCTGAATTTGTACGTTCATTGGATCTTGAATCAAAAGGACTTGTTCCGTGCGTTACTTAATGTCATTTACCTTGGCTGTTCCATTACCTGCTATTTATGGATTATCGGACTGCAGCTTTTTCAAGGAAAGACGTTAATTAATTTGTTCAACAAAATCCTTCGACTTTTCTCGCGCGTAAGAGCTTTTCCATTCCAAAGAAATATTGGCTTTTGGGGCAAACGAGAGTTGGTTTTTATAATACTAACTCTGCTATCTTCAGTCGGGGAGTTCGTTGTTCATTTTGTAAGAATGTTCAGCAAGGAAACCCTAATCGGATCTCTGAGCATCTTTTATGTCGCTTTTTTATGTCTTATAATTAAGAGTATAAATATTCTCTGGTACCTACATGTTGCGGTTCTGTACGACAAGGTTAACGAATACGCTCGACTCCAGATGCGACAGTTGGGAAATGCACAAGGATATATAATGTTCATACGGCAATCAGAGCAGATCCTGAGCCTTTATAAAGATATTTATAATGTGGTATCTAGTTTCCAGGCCATGTTTAATGTAGGCCTCTTCTTTTCACTGACGCTCAATCTGTTTTTTATAGTAGTTTTCTCTTATGAAATGCTAGGCGAATTAAGGCTGCTCAACTTTTGGTTGTGGTCAGTATTCCTGAAATATATATATGACTTTCTACTTATAAGCTTAGCTGTTGAAGGAGCCAGAAATCAGTTCAAAGATATTCGGCAGATACAGTCTGAGATGTGCTTTTTTGGGGAACACAAAGACTTGCAAAGATGGGTAAGTTATTTATTTATTTATTATTGAAGAAGACTTCATCTTGTCCTCTCTTTCTTTAGGCTGATGTATTTGCGACTCAATTAAATCTTTACCCATTTAGGGTCTGTCTGTTGGGACTTTGTGATATTTCAAAAGAACTATTTCTTAAAATAATATTAGGAATAATTTCTTATTTAATCTGTATCATTCAATGTGTGTTGCAGCGATCTTGAACTTAAATTATAAAGACCTTATAATTAGTACTAAAAAATAATTAAACAACCTTTTTTATTATATGTATTAATAAAATATTGTGTTAAATGCATATAATTGTGTAATTATTTAGCCTCAACTTAAATGAAAACCGGTTTTTGAGAATTACATTATTCATTATTTATGCTTTGAAAAATATTTTTTATTGTGTTTCCTAATTGCAGACCAGGTTTTTATTGTGGAATTTACATGTATTTATTGACAGTTGTCTAGTACTTTATTGAACTTTTCCTTATACCTCTCACAAAAAATGGCGTCAAAATGGTCCGTTAAATTCGCTGATACGTAAGCACTATATACCTATGAAAACCATAACATTATTTATATTTTCTTGTACCTTTAATAAATGTATATAAATATTTACGTTATCCAGAGCGATGGCTGGCACTCCTAAAAATGAAACCTTGGCCGTTTCCTCGCCGTACCTTTCCAAGATTTCATTCACACTCCGGTTTTCCTTGCAGTTTTTGACATCATCCACGTTGATCTTGTAGCGGCTAGCGCACTTGACCAGCCGGTTCTTCTTGCCCCGCATCATGCAGGCAATCAGCTTCAGGGATTCCGTAATCTCATGGTGCTCCAGGATGCAGCCATGCCATGCATTCAGCTCGCACTCATTCCGTCCGTGCTGGCAGTCGAAGGATCCGTCATCGTCACGCTGCCAATTCAGAGGATTATCCGGAGATTATCGATCTAATATGATTGTTAATGTTTTCAGTAACCCACTATGGCATTTCCAAAGGGCACCAGTTTGAGATCCGTGAATGGCAGACGGTCCAATCGAATCATCGAGGGTCCCAATTGCGTGGTAACAAATTCCATGCAGTACGGACACAGGGCCTCGTAGTACAACGTGACCGGTAGTCTGTTGCTCTGTACTCCATGATGACGCTGCAAAGTCCCCGAAGATCGTTGTAATTCGGAATCAAAGCTCAACTAAGGCACTTACCCTTGGCGTGGCCATGCCCATCAATCCCAGCATTAGCAGGCAGACAAAGACGAACGCCTTCATGGTGCAGGTAGTGCTTAATTTTTAAAAATTTTCAGATCTTGAAATCCTCGGCTGCTCAACCCCAGTGACCGCTCAACACTGAAATTAAGTACGGATGTGCGGGCTGTCGTAGCTACGTTCCGTTGATTAAAAGGCGGTCAGAGGCGCAGTCGAAATGAACCATAAAGGGGATGCAAGTATTTCGGAAAGGAAAGATAAATGCCTTTTTTTTGTGTGTTGTTATATTTTTTAGTAATAAATTTAGAGTTAGCTTTTGACAAATATTTGAAACCAACTTATTTAGTTAAATATTAAAATATTTACTAAAAAAATAGTTTTAAAAGATATTTGATGTGGTTCATTATTTATTACCATTTTATAGTTAGTTTACAAAATAATTTCTTAGCAGCCATCTTAATAAAACAAATGAGAAATACGGAACTGGACGACTTGTACAACTAGTTTCCCCTTGGCCAATGATGCCCCTGATCCGACACGACCCCCTGCGTCGGTGCCCCTGGCGGGTGGTTCCCCTCGCGGGACTCATGCTTAGCGTGTGTCCGCCTGCGTCAGTCCAAAACAAAGCCGTCGAAAACCTCAGCTGATTAGGACAAACACAGAGAGCAATTACCACTGAAAGCTGTACAGCAGAACGCGTCGGGCTTAATCTTATTTTTAGCTGTTCCCGATTAGCATCTGTGTACAATAAAGTGTCCGATAAGACGATTTATTTAAATTTCCATTTATATCACCTCAAGAGTTTGAGTCAGCACAAAGGCAAACAGCTTCCGAGACAGTACTGCAGAGTGTAATTATAATTTATTAGGTTTTGCACATTAAAAAACATTACTCATCATATATTGTTTGGTGCATTAAAATTAGGTACAAGTTGGCAGTTTAATATTGAACTTTTTCAAGTATTGCTTGCAAAAGTGCGACTCAAAATTGTAGCGAATACTGCTCTGGGCATAGGGATCAAAGTCCTGGGGATTAAGGGGTATAATTAGTTTTAAATATGCTGAATTACTCGCGAAAATACTCACATTCTCGAACACAATACTGGGCACGAAGGAGAGACCCAGTTTCAGGGTCTCCCTGCCGTAGGGCGCCAGGATCTCGGGTGTCTTGCGTGAGTCCTTGCATTGCCTGGCTTTGCTCACGTCCAGTCCCAGGTGGTTTGAGCACCTGTCAAGTTGGTTGCCGTAGGATCGCAGCATGCAGTAGATCAGCCGGAAAGCGTTCTGGATGTCCTGCGTCTCAATAATACAGGCATGAAGGGCATTCAATTCGCACTCCTCCTCTCCGTGCTGGCAGAATACCTGCATCTCACCCGTGGATGTATCGTTGTAGAACTGGCCAATGAGCAGATCAATCAATTAATAGATTCCATCATTTATTATTCATAAGGTAGTTATTAATTTTTGTGACAACAGTGTGAGATTTGCAATTTAAGTAGGGCATTTTCTGAGAATTTTGCCTGATTAAAATATTGAAATAAAAATTGTTCAAATGAATTTTTCTGAGAATTTTGCGCGCATAAACAATTGAAATAAAAATTCTTGAAATTCTTAATGACAACGGAAAATTCTTAGATTTGTAGAAGATAATTCCGTAAAATGCGGAATTGAACACGAAAAGAATTGGGTTTAGAACCGTATTACACACTATTCCCTTAATAGTTTAAATATAATTAACGGTAAATTGCTTCGTTATTTTGATATTCTTAAAACTATCTAACTTTTCAATTGCTACCGAAACACACCCATGAAAAGTGTTTGGTTTACTCATTAGTCGAGTGTAAATACAACTGTTTTGAAATAATGTCTATGGGACATTTCCAAAAATTATATCTATATAGTATAACAAATAAAATACTTTAAAATTCTACACTTATTTTTAACAGATACTTTGTTTAATTCCCTCTACTCACCCCCGCCTTGCCGAAAGGATATAGCTTGAGATCCGTGATTGGCCACCAGTTGTTGTCCAGAAGAGCATCGCGCAGTCGGCGACGGATGAAGTACATGCTGTCGGGACATAGGGCTTCATAGTGGACAGCCACCAGAAGTTTGGGTGGAGCAGGAGCTGCTGTGGATGTGGATGTGGATGCTGCTGTGGATGTGGATGTGGATGCTGGAGTGGGTGTCGTGGGGGTCACCTCGGTGTTATTTTCCATGGACTGCCCTCTTCCGGGAGCTGCAAAAATGAGCAGCAGGCCCAGTGCACAGAGTATACCACATATTTTATTCATCGTCCGCGCTGATTCCCGCTGTTGGCAGCTTCGCAATCCAAACAGAACTGCTCTTTCGACTTGCTTCTCCCACATGCTCCTCCTCTCCATATAAACAATCACGCACATCTGTCACAACCCCACGAATGTACATATGTACATATAATGACATTCTTCCTCTCCCATTGCTCCCACTCGCCAGAAGAGCAGACGGTGGCTCTCCGGAATATCACAGCAATGTGGGATATATCACTAATCTCTAATCAGCTGGACCGAGCACGCCGCTTAACCCACTGAACTTCTGGGCATGATATATGGCTGGGCGGAGGTATGGGAACAGTTTGTCTTCTTGCAAGCAAGTCTCTTCGAGAGAGCGGAATTTAGGTTATTTATAGGAACGTAATGATCACGCATTTTTATTTACAAAGTCTATAATATAGAAGCTATATGCATTAACAATCTTATGTTATGTTCTCTTCTAGCAAATAAATAAGTAAATAAACGTTGGCAAGACTTTTTATAAAAGCTTTAACCAGCTAGATAGTTCGGTGAATTTCTGTTTTAAATTTGATTATTATTCTTAACTTTGGGATAAAAGTTTAATTTGTTGTGGGTTAAGAAATTGCTTTTGATAAATATATTTTATGTATGTATTCAAATATATACTAAATTATGATTTTGAGCTAATGATTATGTTATTTTGCATTTTAAATGAATTCTTCTTTTTAGTTAATACATAAGTTATTTGATAAAGATATAACTTAATGAACAATAATATTCAAGAAATCTTTTATAGGTATTATGAAGTGCATATTGGTTTAAATAATAACCACCACCAGTAAAATATTTAAGTAATAATATATCTCCATAAATAAAAGTTAAACAATTTACCCAAAGGAAAGTATATAAATAAAAAAATTAATTAAAACATACAAAATTCCTGTCAATGTTCAGTTCTGATCTTGAGTTTTAAAATACTTTATTTACAATTTGTCGAATATTTTAAGCCTGATAAATTCTGATAGAAGCAAACAAATTATATGTATTATATAATTCTTTGAATTCGTAAAATTATGTTTATGATTTATTTAAAATGATTTTTCATCTAGAGTTCTGGAAATTTTTGGTAATTCAATAAGAATTCGCCAAATATTTTGATGACTAATTTTTATGGCTTATGTGTTTTTAATTTTAATATGCTTATTCCTTCCTAACAACTCAACTTAAGAACTCCTCTACAAATCGTGACAAGTGTTTAACTCTCTTTTTTTTTGCAATATCATCATGGTCTTACCCCTTGAAATAAAGCCATATCATTTAGCGGGGATTAATATATGTATTTATTAAAATATTGCTAATTATGGGCGGCATGAACAGCCAAGTGCAGCCAATTAGCAAATACTTTAATTAAATACTGGCAGCGTTGAACTAATTGAATTAAACATATTAGCGGTTGAATTAAGCAGCAATTAATTGTTACCAGCTGGTGACAGACTTTAGGTCTGACAAATGCAACATTTAATTAAATTAATGCCAACTGTTAAATGCGAAATTCAGGGAACAGGTCATATTTAATTTGTGTGCCAAAATTCTGTGTCTGGAATGTGGCTGGAAAATGGGTTAATGGCCAAAACCGTACGACAACCACGATTCAGTGTGTCGCATGTGGCCGGCCAGTGGAAACATTAACAAATCATAAACAGTAGTGGGGCTTATCAACAATTTAAAGCGTAACAAGTTCAGTGCACTGTCATGTCGCTCCGCCGCTAATTGACAGGCCAGACCGGGAATGGCTCCATTTGGTGGGTAGCGTGCCTTGGAGGCCGGTCCAAAACGGTGCTTTTGCTGTGTTTATTATTATTATTTTTATATATTTGTTGTTGCTGTTTTTATTTTGGCCGGCAAACCCGTTTGCAGCGCATATATAGATGTAACTGTCGCATAAAGTGGGCTTGCACAACCTGCAGGCCAAGCGAATGCCATTGACCATCGTTCAACACGGCTCATGGCTCTTGTAAACGAACACGTCAGCCAGTTGGGCAATTTCAATTTCTAACTAATTTTCTGTGGCTCTTAATTGCCAGGAAAATGTTTAAGATTGTTGCCGGTGGCTTTTATGGGCACGTCATCGTTGCCGGCGAGCATGTTTCATGGTCAAGGTTTGCACGCCAGAATGCCTCCGGTCTAACGAGCACTGAGAAAAATTATATTTGCATTTGTACATTTTTATACGAAGATTCATAATCGGTTATCTGAAAACAGAAAACATTTTTGAACTGCACTCAAATCTTAATCAAAATAAAAATTAAAAGTCATAAGAAACTTCTGTAATAAAGCATCAATAAATGTATCATAAACTATATATTACCCACTTTTCCTGTGCAACCCCGTGGCTCTGACTGCGTTGCAGGTGCACCTTCCATTTAGGAGGAACAACTTCCCATCAAAGACCGGTGATGCTGAAAGAGAGATGAAAAAGCGACAGTATTTTATGACGCGCCTCGCAGATTTCCGCACAATTAATTGGCCCGAGCTCCCCGATTGGCAAGAAGCGTGTTGCAGCTGCAGTTAACCCAAATTGCTTCTTGCTGACCAATTGGGCTGGCCAGCCCATAGATCACACGGTCTTGCAACTCAGAGCAGCCCAGAGGCAATAGCACGAACAGCGTTTATCTGTGGCCCCTCAATCTGAATCCGATTCGGAATCGGAGTCTAAGTCTAAGTCGTAGTCTAAGTCGAAGTCGAGTCTCTGAATCACAGTCTTGGTTCGTTCCAGTTTCTAGAGAAGCTGCTTGTGTTTCTTCTCTGGGTCTTCTAATTTGCATTTTTATAGATTCGCCAGTTTCTGTAACTTTGTTGGGCTTGAATGCTTGCATCAAAGGGTATTATTAAATTTGGCGAAAAAAGTGGGTAAAGCTCAGATTAAGATTTTTGTAAAGGTTTTGCTTGGCTGGGTTTAAGAAAAATAAAGATGGTGATGATACAACGAATACTGTCCTTTATTGAAAAAATAGGGCAAAGAATCTAGATTAAGTTATTCAAATGATACATGTGTGTAAATAATACAATTTAAAATAAATTATTTATAATATATAACAGCTTATTTTTAAAATGCTAAGAATTCTTTCTATTTTAAATTGTATCTATAGGTATTATTTCCAAATATATCATATAACTTGTTAGAGTATTTAAGGCTTCGATTTTGTTTGTATTTCTTGCATTTCTTTGTTGCAGTCAAAGATTTTGTGGCATTGCCTGTTCTTGTTGCAACATTTCAACCGCAAAACCAATGAAGCCGTGCTAGCACCGTTTTATGGCTGTCTTTTTTGTTGATCTTGTTTAGTTGCCAAAAACGCATTCAGCCAGAGCTGTTAACCCTTGAGTCAAAGAAAAACCCAAGAAATGGGAACATCAAAAATATGTATACTATATTATTTAATTTAAAAGAACGTAATGCTTATTAATCATGATTAAAATTAATTTAAAACATCTGATGAACTCACGCATAATCAGTAATTCCACAAGTATCTTATCTTCTTTTAAATTACTTGTTTTTAGCAAAGTGAAAGTTGCGACTAAAGGTTTTTTACACACGGTCTAAAAATACGCGCTTATACCTGCGATGAGTTCTCGAGGTATTTTAAAAGCAATTAGCGGAAGTAAGAATTAAACGTGACGCAGAAAAGAGACCGGGTCCGTCCTCGCCTTCTGGGCTGCAGTGGTGTTAAAGTCAGCTTTCGGTGGCTGATTTTCGAGGAAAAACGTAAAGAGAGGCCTTAGTGGGTCACGGTGGACCAGTTTTGCGGGCCAGGAAGAAATTTCGTTGCATATAATTTGTTTTCTCGTTTCGTCCAGCCTTTCTCCATGGCTCGATCCGGCGTGAGTGTTTGCAAAGCGGTTCCATTGCCTTGCCGTTAGGTGCTGCGAGCGGTCAAGATCTTCTACCTCCGTTACCTAAGCCTAAGCCACCCAAAGTGCTCCGCATTCACGTCTGGGGAACGTGTCTGGGCATCTAAGTGTCCATCCTCAACATCCAGACCGATTTCTTATGCAAATTATGGATGGCTAATGCCCGATTTCCGCTGCCCCATTAGCATTGTCAATTTCTACAGATTTTACGAGACGCTACGAGAGGCGGCGATCCCTCCGACATGGCGTATCATAATCATAGTCTGCTGGGGATTGCCTCATCGTTACACATTTCTCGGGTATTACATGATGATATTCATCAGGTCTGCTCCACACTGGCTCGCGTGCAAAGGCCTTATAAAAACTGGAGATGGTTGGGGCAATCGAATGCCAGATGCTCTGCTGCTGCGGTTTGCAATGAGAATCGCCTCGCCGATGGTTGCCACGAGATTAGCTGCTCGGCTAAGTTGGTTCAAATTGCCAGTTGAACGAATTTTCAATTGTTCCGAGGCTTTGTTGGAATACCTTTTGATGGCGCCCTTTGTTCGGGCACCGCAATAAAGTCTTTGAAATACTTTTTAAACTATTCAGTTTTTGGTAGTTTCTTCTTGGAATTGGTTTGCACTCTTTTATATAGGAAAAAGGGGATTTTTTATATTTTTGGCTTTATTTTTTCATATAAAACGCAAGCAGAATTGAACTAATGCTTATTTCGACACATTCCATTTTAAACATTTTCCTTTCCACTCTTTCCATTTAATCATAGTTTAATTTAACTATAAAAACTTTGGTAAAATAACACAAATTCCTGTGAAGCTTTCCCCTTTATTTTCCTGTTCGAGAGTCCGGTTAAACTTTCATGTTCAACTTTCAACTTCATCGGTTAGCTCCTTGACTTACGAGTTGGCCTTGGAAGTCGGCTTTTCCACTAGCTCGTCTAACTAGCTTTATCAACTAGTCAGAGTTGAAGGTTACCCTTTCCCAAATACCTGTTGACTGGAAGGTGTTGCTTACATGATTGCCGGTCATTTGCCTTTGGGGATATTATAATACCAAGTGGTCAGCCCAATCGAAACACCTTTGGCTGACGGTGGCAGGGTATCGTCAACAAAGCTCCGCCGCACATGCAACCAAGCATGGACCTTAAAAATGACGCCACAATACCGCGAATGCCGAAAATGCATTTTCACATGCAGTTGCAGTCGCAGGCAAATAAATCTCATAGTTCTCCGCTTACCAGCCATGCAGATGTCAACTTTGACATTCCAAATGGCTGGCCGGGAAGATTCGGGGACTCATAAAGACAGTTTCACTCTTTGCAGGTTTTTTGTGTGCACAAATCGAGTTTAACGTATCATCGTATCTGTTTGTGTATCTGGCGGAGAGAGAAGAACATTATCTTGTATCTTTTGCGCTTTTTCGCATGTATCTAGACCAAGTGTCGACAGATGAATTGTTGAGGGCTAGCTGGGAGGTAAGAACGGGTTCTCGCAAGTGCGGTTAAGTTCCATTTACATTTCCACTTCCACCTTAATGCCACCTGGTAATTGAGTGCAATACCCGGGCGAAAGGTGAGAGGGAAGCGATCTCTGCGAGAACAGTTAGTTCCGATGCCAATAACCCGGGCAAATGACGCACACCTCAACGTCAAGCTACCAAGTGTAACTCGTAATAAATCTTGGCCCCTGTCCAGATACAGATACAGATACTGAAAAAGAAAGATACTTACGGGGCTGCGACACCTTCTAAACTGGGCTGACTTACGTCGCCGCCTAGATAAAGCGATTAGGCATTATTTATAATTGTCGTATAATTGTGGGGCACACAAAGCTCCCAAAATAACACTTGACTCAAATCGAGGGCACTGCCATAGTCGGGAGCTCCCTACCAAAGTTTTTTAGGGCACCACCGACAGATGGTTTGGCTCGGGCTTTTAATTGGATTGAGCGCAGGCGGTGAATAGTCAGCAAAGCGTTCTACAAGATACACACTAAACACTCCACAAACACTAAATACTGGAGCAGTTTACCCACACTCGGAATAAACTCACTGACGTAAACCCCTTACAGTTGGGAAAGGGGTTTCCCAAATGTGTGGCTAACAAACAGTAAATTCTACTTTGCTCATTAGAATAAATATTTTAGGTCGTAGTTAACCTATATCATGTGTAGGAATAATTTATAGATAAATAATACTAGTGACTATTTTTTATAACTTTTAAATGTGTTAACTTTTTTTTTTTCTTATTATGATTTATGAAGAACACAAGGCTACCTTTGGCCAGAAAGGCATATATATTCAAGAAACCAGTTCGCCAAAAAAGTAACTGCCTGTCTTAAATTGGTCCAAATCACATTCATACTTGGCATTGCGCTTAAAAAAAGTTCGAAAATAAGAGAACAAGAACTAAATATTATAGAAAAGACAGCTATCCAATATATGCTAGCATGTTTTATTTTACGGACTTGGCTTTTTATCTTAATCTTGAGCGTTTTAAATGACTTGGAACATCCCATAAATCTGGCTTTATTTATGTACAAGATCTTAGTTTTCCCGAGTGCACTTCTTTTTTCTATTTGTTCTCAGTGATCTCTGATGATAAGAAGCGGAAACCGTGAGCGAATAATTTACGACTCCCGAACTTCCTTTTGGCCACTTGAGGCGTTGAGCAACAAGTGGCTAAGAACAACTCCACTCGACTTCCAGCGCATCAGCACTTCAACACGTCAGTCTCTAATCACATTAGCACAGTGGCCAACCAATTGCCCCAAGAATGATGGTGGATAATTATGCGACTGGTGGCCATTGTCTTGGCGGGGACAGGGACAGGGACTGGGATGTGCGCCCGATTCCCAGCCCCGGAGCAATGCCAATGGGGCGTTGCGCAAGATTTATGACGCCTCCAAGCTTCCGCTAGCCATAGCTCTGGGCTCGGCCTCGGCTTTAAGCTATAGCTTCTGCCACGGATCTGGTATCTGTTGGCTGAATTCTAGCAACTGGGTCTAGGTCGTCTGACTGTCTGACTAATGGCCTGATGGCTCGTCGGCCAGATTCGGTGTTCAGTCAACTAGAAATTCTTTGCCATCTATTTCTGTTGCCTTTTGCGGTTTGTGTGTCGTACTCCCATATGCACTGTACTAGAATATACAAATATACATATATTCTATGTATACTTGTACTTTTTTTGGGCGAGCCCAATTACAAATTGTCTGACGCCTCAGAGTCGAGGGAACTAAACAAAATTAATTAGTCGAAGTCTTCATACTCTTGAGGGCTGTTCCTGCTTCGATGAAGTGACTCTGTGTTGATCCCACAGAACTCTTTGTTTAAGTATGTGAAATTAATGGGGCTGCAATTAATGGGGCTGCAAAGGAAAATGTTGTTAATTAGGTTGAAGTAGTAGTGCAAACCTCTATTTAGTTTATGGATTTAGCTCAATAATATTAAAAATAAAATGGCATGTTGTAACTAAAAAAATATTTAAACATAAATAATGGATCTTAGTGATAAAAAAGTAAATAATATAAGTCTTGAGATTATTATTTAAACAAAGCAAAGAACTTTTTAGTTTGTGTATTTTAATGAAGAAATTAAGAAAATAAGGTAGACATAATTATATAATTATTTCAGTTTAACTAAATTGGGAACAATTCTGAAAAGACAAAAACTATAAAGAATAATTTATTTTAGAATCATAATATTCTTGAATTTTTCTCGTTAAAATTAGAGTGGAATTGGATTTAATAATTAATTCTTAATATGACTTCTTCACACACCTGAGAAAAATGACGAAATCTTTGCATGTGCGGGTAAGTAATCTATGGGAACAGTCCATTCAGAACCATTACCGTTGAGTTTAATGCCATTGCTTTGTCGACTAATGACATTTTAATCTAAAAGATAATCTTAATCGCTGATACAATTTTGAAAGCATGAAAACAAATTAACATTTTTCAAATTTAAATACAATGAACAGGGCAAATATATAGACCTCATATTTGTTTATAAGATATGCCAGATTCATCGAAAATTTGAAAACCCTCTCTGAACTCAGAGTATCTTAAAATATTTTGGCCCAAAATGAATGAATGGAAATTGGGGACAGGCAAATCTCTTAACTACATGTACATGGCTGCCCGCTGTGGATTTTCCGCCTTTTCCCCTGCCTCATCCGAAAGTGCTGCAATAGGGTCGCATTGGAAACTTGTTTCCGTCCACCTTGGCTTTGTTTCTTAGTGGCTTCTTAGTCAATTACTGGCTTAATGCACGCTCATTACGGCAAACACCCCCGCAGCGGGTGCAGGTGAGAATGGGAAATCAGGAAAAGCAAAAGCAACGGCAAAAGCAAAAGCTGAAAAGTGAGAGGAGAGCAAGCTTTGTGGCCTCTCCGCGGTCTGTTTACATTTTCATAACGTAATCAGCTGTTTTAGCTTAGTGAGAGCGGCTAAGCAGCGGGAGCTCGAGAGAAACACGCAGTCGGAAGGTTGTCAGAGAGGATGTAACTGTAAAGCTAGCTCCGGTGATACTTTTTTGTCAATTGATTGACAACAACAACGGCAACAAGAGAGCGAGGAAGCAACAGCAACGACTGAAGGCATTTTAACTGTGAACGGGAGTATTGGGGGCTGCTGCTCTGCCGCCGCCTCTGCGTTGGACAGTGGAATTCGAGGTTGATTTGAAGAAACAAAAATATTTAATTAATTTATAAGAATAAAAAGTTTTAGGTATTAGTTATTTTATTAGTTATTAAAAAAAATATAAATGTTTTACTTAAGTCTCTAGAACAGATTCTTTAATCTAGATTCTAGAAAGCAAACTATCCTTTTTATTTTAAAGTACTCCTCCAAATATTTTACATACTAAATTCCTTAGATGTATGCTTTTAATTTAAAAGTATGCTTTCAAATATTTTACACTTCAAATTCTATAGTAGCAATTTGTAAATTTTACCTACTTGTATTTCATTAGGCCGAGATAGGCTATCCTCGCCACAATATACTTTCTTTCTGATTGCTTTCCAAATATGTATTCGTATAGGTTCGGGTGGTGAAGTTCCATCTTGGGAATATCCAATTAGAGCTAAGCTCCAATCATAGAATATTTAGTTATAACTTTAGTGATTATCTGAAATAGTTAGTTGGATTGCCTTTCCATACCACTGTGCCCCGCTGCGCTGCCTGTGCTCCACGGTGTGCAAGCGCTCGGTTCGTTCAGCTCAGTTGTTATCGCAACTTGGCGCTGTCAAGTTTGTCGGACGCGGAGCTGCTACTCGCGGTGCCTTGGTGGGTTGTTGTTGCTTTGGCGCTGCTTCTGCTGCCGCCGCTCTCTCCGCACGCTCTCTCTTTTTTGGAGCTCGGGCTCCCACGCGCGCTCTCTCCCCTCAGAATAAATCGTTAATAGGCGATTCGCAAATATATCGAAGAAAATTAAATATCCGTCGCGAAAAAGGCGGAAATTCATCTCGCTAAATCGCGGTGCAGTGCAAAAACAAGCGAAGATATCAACAAGAAGAGACAATGCTGCAATCGAGAAGCTTTATAAATATAAATCCGTCTAGTATAGTGGGGTGTGTGTGCGAGTGTGTGCCTCAAGTTCATGGTGTTTGTTTTCGGTTGTCAACAACAACAACATGGATAAAAACAAAAATATAAAAACAAAATGTAACATTTGTTTGATTTCCCGCAGGAAAATAAAGTTGCAAAATATAATTCGCTTTACTCTAAAATTAAACTAGATAAAATCAAGAAGGTCGAAGAATCAATGGCCAGTCAGTCTTTTTCCTTCACAATAATACAGAATATGATGTTCATAAAAAATCCATAACGATCTAATAATAAACAATTTACCCGGGATTATTATAGATAAAGATTTGCAAAGAAATTTTGATGAACTGGAAAAGGCAAAAGATAATAATTGTATTAAGCACTTGAGATTTTGATAGTGCTTAACATCAATCTTAAAATAACATAAAATACAAACAATGTGCACTGAAACTTCCAAATATAAACCTTCGAAACCATGAACATTCGAAGATACACTCACCCTAACATTTTTTGAGCACAATCAGCAAAAATACAATGTTCCGGGAAAGTCCCTGACAACAAATCAATCGTCAGCCCCTCAGTTTTATCAATCTTTGGCAAGATGTTCTACAGAGCGCCAAACACGGCAAACTATGAGATACAGATACAGATACTGGCGGTGTATCTGGCTGTCGAACAAGCTGTTGCTACAGAAACGCACAGAGACTCGCTCACATGTAGAGAGATAAACAGGAGCTAAGCCCCGTTTTTCCGCTGATTGCAGTGTTGTTTAATTTGCCCGAACGTAGCCCTGTAACTGTGTGTGTCCATCTGTATCTGTATCTCTTAGCGTCATCAGCGGTCGCGTTGATAAGCACTGATAAGCCATCTAATACCAGCCAGCTCCCTATCTCGCCCGATTTTCTCGCCCCCTCTCTTTCTCTTGGGGCGTCAAATTCATGAGCTACATTTCTGTGTTTTTGCACTTCTTTGTCAGCGCTTTTTGCGTGTTTTTTTCCTACGTTTTTGTCTGTCGACCTTAGACATCATCAAATCACAAATTTGTTGCCTCCGTTTTGCGCGTTTAATTTGTCTCAGCTATGTGTACATATATAAAAATAAGATTCCCTTCCCCTGCCCTCGCCCCGGATTTCGCTTTTGTCGGGAAAATTGCTTTGTAAACGACTTTATCAAATATGCAAAAGCCGTTGTAATTAAAATGCAAAACAAAACGCGAGTGCATAAATAATTGCCATCTTTATAGTCGTATCGTACACACACTATAATATAATTGCATATAATTCAAAGCGGAAATACTTACAGCAATAAAAAGAAGAGATATTAAGCAAAACAAGGAGAAAACGGCAAGCCATTGAAAAGTAAAACTAACCAAGTCAAATTAATAAATCAACATACAATCAACGGTGACGGGTAAGTTTCCATTTAGTTGAGCAAATTAATTAAGTTGTCTTTTATCTCTTATTACCAATCCAAGAAATTGTGTCCCCCCATGAAGGACTATCGTACTTTCCCCAGTTTCGTTCTCATTCCCCCCCACGACTTTCCCAGAATTTTTCCCTGGCCAACTTACGCAGTTGAAAATCAATAAGCTTTGACTCTTGCTTATTCCTGGCTGAACCCGCCGACATTTTTCATTAGCAACAGCTGATTGCACAAGCTGCGCCCCTCGCTGCACCCCTGGCAGGGGGGTGTACCCCCTTAGTGCCCCCTGTCCAGTGCCACACCTCCTGGGCAACCGCCCGCCCACGTTCATTGAGCGAACGCTTAACCTTGGCACGCCTTCGCACACAGTGAACACACCTCGCACGGAATAATAGCTGGGAAATTCTATTGAAAACCACCAAGGGAAGATTGAGATTTACATATTACGAGTATGTACATTTTCCGGTGTTTCAGAAGGGGTTTTACGATGGATTTTCAGGTACTTGTGGTTTTAGTTAATCGCTTCACAAGCTTAGAGCTATTTTGCATTTTTAAATAAAACGATTAGAACCATTTAATAAACATGAGAAGAAATTAAAAATATCAGGAGAATTATTCTGTATTATTAACTTTCTGACCCTATTTAAAATTCCTAAGAATTTAAAGTACCACGAACAAAATGTATTTGTAAATCGCTGTGATTAAAATGTACTGAAAATTAATATAAACCTTTATACTGATGACTTAAATCACTTAACTTGGTTAGTTTCTAATAGCATTTCCGGGTTTTTACCCTTTTAAAGTACTTTTAATGTACGGTATATACCTTATAAGAGCAACATTTTAATTACCTATCTAAGGTCTTTATAAGACTCACTTAATTTTTAACGTTGGTGACCAAGGTCTTCGCTTTTGTTTACTATTTAAAAGTGTGTAATTAAGTAAAAAATATAAAAATGAGCAGCCTGCGTATTAGCTATATTCTGTAACATTTCCTCTCTTTTAAAAATTGAACCCGAATTAAATTTCATTTAAATTGATTATTCTGCAATCCTTGGACTGATTTGTTGACTTTCTCACAGGACTTACTGTATATTTGGGTGGAAACGTTTTTGCTGCTCAAACTATTTGTTGGTATTTTTGTTTTCGCTGAACTGGCTTCCTGGCGCCTCATTAGTTTGCTCCCAGTCTGGGTTTGTTTGCCAGAGTCGCATCCGTGGGATACCCGGCGCCTGATTTCCCGACCCGCTGATTGTCTCAAGTAATGCATTTACAACTTCATCATGTCAATCAAAGTTGAAGAGCCCGACTGCAACCGAATTGGAGCGGGTTGAGGGGCCAAGAAAGAGGAGTGGCAGACAGCCTTATCTTCTAATCAGGCCAAAAGCAAAGGAAACGGCGGGCCCCAATAACAAACCCAAACCCACGGAATATCATAATCAGGCTTTGCTTGTTTTGACGTTTCCAGGACATGCGTATCCTTCGACTCTCTCTCTTTTTCTCTCACTCTCTCTTGTGCAGACTCTCTCCGCTGAGAGTTGCCTCCCAAAAGCTCCACCACGTGACACCGCTCAGCTGTCATCAGCTGGATTTTGACATTCGTCCAAAGGAAGAAAGCTGGAAACTACAGCTTTTCCATATCCAGAAGCTCTCGCCATATGAATGTTTGCGCCATGTTTTTGGCCACTTGTTGATGTCATGTTTTGGGGTTCTTCACTGCTTTAGAAAGTTTCTTTCGCGAAAAGAATTTATGCAAATTTCAGATGCTAGCTTGTAGCCATTAAAAGATCCCAGATTGATGGAAAGAAACCACAAAGATCATCTCCCCGCATGAGAAGAATGTTCCATCATTTTGTGACAAAGTAAATCATTTGCTCTGGTGAGCAAAGAATATATATAAAGACCAGTTTCTTTTACTGCTGCTTTCTTAGTTGAAAGATTCTACGAAAGTAAAGTCAAGATGTCACAGGAAATTTATTCAAGACCATAATACAGCAAATTAAAGTCTAGTTATAAATATATACCAAAATATAGGGTGATATGTAACTATTTTGTAAAAATAAACTGTGGGAAACAACTTTGTTTAATGATAGTGTAATGCCGAGATTACAAAGCTTTTCTGACTTTGTCTTCTGTGTGGGTTTTCCCATTTTTCAGAGAACTCTCATCCCCTTACTTTCACTCCAAACTCTCTTAAGTCGCTGTACCTGTACTCCGCGTTCTGAAGTGAAAGGAAGCGTGTTTCAGATGGGAGTTGATGTTGCGATGCTTTCTAAATGATGCTCAAGCCAAGCACTTCCCATTCACAATTGCCCACGCTTACGCTGGACTATATATAAGAACACATATATCTACATATATAGAGCAACACCCACGAAAACCACTGACCAACAACATTCTATTTCAATTAGTGTAACTGACCTATGCCATTTGCTGTGGCGGAACATTAATCAGCACGATTTCAGCCCGTCCGTTATGGTTTTGTTTATACACACTAGCATTCATGCACAACTCCAGTCTAATGCCGGCGGCACTCTGGAAACCAAAAACCAAAAAAACAGTCAGAAATCAAATAGCAAACACAAACACTCGTCCGGTACTTTGGCCATAAATATCGCGTGGAACTGCCGCATTGTTTCGGATTTCAGATTTCGATTTCAATTCGACCCATTGAGAGTTCGCAACGCTTGTACTTTTTTTGTTTTTGTCTTCATGTTTAATGGCTTTTTAATATGCCTTCAAAAAAGAAAACGAAATTATCATTTTCTTTATATTTATAGGGTGCAGAGGCCCTGATCGTGTGGGAAATCAGAGTTTGTCACGCCTTTGGCTTACAGAAGTCAACAAAGCATGATAAAACCAATTTACATTTACTGCTTATAGATCGCATATAAATATGTGATAAAAAATAAATGGAAATAATGAGAGTACAATATTTTTCAAATAAAAAATTCCAACCTTCGTGCTCCCTTTACTTCCGTATATAATTAATTGAATATATAGGACATCATTACCATTTCGTTATCGTTTTGGCCAACTCATTATCTATTCGAATGCCGTAAATAACATTGGATCACGCAATGGGATTTCTTCAACTCATCGATGGGGCATCTGTCATACATCCTATCAAAAGATATATATCATTTGATCAATCATAGTTAATGTTGTTGGCCAGCGTTTAATTGCATTCAATTTGATGAGTTTCTGGCCACGATTTATGAAATAAATAAAATGGGAAAGCTCGGCGTTGTTAAATGCACGCCATATATATTATTTGGAAACACAAAATCCACTCACTCACATACGCCAGAGAGATATGCATCATGGCAATTATTAAATATTTATTAAACGTCGTCATTTGAAGACCGATTTACAGTTGGTTTGACCCACCCGCGAACCGGTTTATTACCATTTTTTCACTCATTTATTTCCTCTTTTTTCGGGTTTTGTTCTGTTTGGCTAACAGTTATTTTAACTGCATTAATAACGAACTCTGCATCAGGTATTATACAATAAAAGGTAAATAAAGTTAAATAATAAAAGTGCGGTGTGTAAGCAAAGCTCGTTCGGCAAACACACAAAAAACTGGTTAAAGTCGCATAAAAACGTGTAAACGTACTTTTTTTTCGGGCCCTAAATAACACTCAACTCATATTTAACAAACAGTTTTTTCATGCGTAAGCTTTAAGCAAATGGAAAATTATTTATTATATTTGTACGTGTGTACTTAATGGCATTTTTATGGCGCATGAACTTTCTATAAGTGGCATAGAAAGTTGTATTTTTTTCAACGGCTTAGCTTCCCGGAGCTTTGTCCAGATGGCGCCAATGTTTCAAGGAGCTTCGTCCTGTTTAGAAACAAATATCCTGTCGAAAAGCTCACTTGTTGCGTGACCTTTCATGTCTGGCTGAATTTAAAAACAACAATTGGCTTGTTTGTAGCTTTGTTTTTCTGATAATAATAATTCACAGATTCAATAATTCATTAAAGTCATAAATTCTATGAGTCTAAGGCGGTTTCAGTGGGTTTTTCATGCGCTCCGGGGTAATATGTACTAAAATAAACTAATATATTACTACAACATGGATTTCAACAGCTGCTAAATATATAATGCCTGAGCACGAGTAAAGCATGGAAAATCCCTCGCGTGGGATAAAACGTGCACGAAACCTGGCCAACAATCACCAATAGCAACAATAGCCCAGGCCAATGCAATCACGAGTACAGAAATCACCCGGCAACTGAAATCAAAATAAATACAGTCAAAATATAAAATAAAATAAAATGGTAGGGAATAAAATTGTGAGATTCACAAATGTCACGTTTTATGTAACACTCGTTTGGTTTAGGTTTGTGTTTTACCTTTTCCCCTTACGGTTGAGTGAAATAAATTTGTCTCGTATTAATAACAAATTGCATCGAAAAGAGAGTACAATGACAGTGGCAAATTAAAATATATACCGACTACAAAGGCAAATGACAAACGCAGCTTAAAATAAAAATCGACTTTAAAATGACTTTGGCGAGCAGGAAATTAAAATTTTGCAAAAAAAGCGCTTAAAATACCCATTGCACACGAAAGCCGAATAAAAACAAAATGTCGAGGCATCAAAATAATAAAAATAAAAATACCGAAATCAAAGTCGAAAACAAAAAACTTAAATAAACGCGAAACAATGCAAATAAAATGTAAGTCACATAGAAACGTGCGATTGGAGATTTGCATTGAATTTAAATGAGCCAACCGAAGGAAAGATTTTAAGCCGATGCAACAGTATGGGGAATATAAACAACAAGGGGATAAGCACACAGTCAGTGCTGGGAAACTTTTAGTCAGAGGAAATAATGAAATAATTTCCAATATCTATAATGCGTGTTAATTTCTTGACCAGTGCTAGGACGGGGTACTTCCCCGAAGGTCTCGTTATCAAACCAGTTTGATCGCTGCTTAAATAGTCAACTCATAAAGGCAATTATTTTTGTTCAACTCTTAGCGGCCCAGTGAGGAGTTCAAGATAAGTTTAATATAAAAGCTGCTATATGGTTAAAAGTGTGTCAATGAAATTTCGTGGGGTAAACTGCAATTGTGGCTCGTAAACCGCCAGACCTTAGTCCAGAGCCAACTGAGGTTGAGTCTTGAGTGAATCACGAACTCGTTTCGCTCTTGGTGTTCCATACAAACCATTGGCTTGGACGAGCTGTGAGTATCTTTTCAATAATTAGTTTGTTCGTTTGCCTCACTAATTATGCTAAAATATTCAGCGGGAAACAAGTTAAACTTGTCGCCTTGTCGAAGCTGCTTGGGCGCTCATTTGATTGAGCTTAGGGCACACATACACACACCCCTGGGCGAATCTCGTTCTTCCTTCATTCTTCCGAAAAACGGTGTTAAATTTTTCGAATAGCTACATACCTCTATGTATCTTGAGCATTAGTATGCAGAGCACCGTGCCCAGCGCAGGAAGAGAAGCCTCAAACGCGCGGGGCACATGCCGCAATTCATCCGGCTCCCAAGCCGCTGTTTGGTATGGACGGCCTGTTGTCAGGTTAAAGTTGTTGTATCACATATGGGAGAGTGAGTGGTTCCAGTGTGGATTTATGTTTGTTTTGATTGCCGCCAGTTATGAGTGCACTGCAAGAAATGACAGAATAGCAATTGTTGGAAAACTTTACTGGTTTCAGATGATTTATGGCTGTGTTTGACGAGAATGTTTAGTGAAAATAATAAAAGAGCGTAGCTTTCATTCAAGGGAATTTAACTTGACTAGAACTAATTTAGAACCTATTAAAGTTTTACAAAAGCAATTCAAGTTTGTACTGACAAAACAAACTATTTAATGTCTACTGGCGTTGGAGTCTTCCAACAAACAATGGCTTTTGATTAATGGTTTAAAAATATTTTTTCGTCTTTCAACTAAATATAATAATTTGCATTCTTCAAATTCTATTAGAAGCTATATGTGGAGAATTGTTTAAGGTATTTTTGGATACAATTCCACAACTAGAGCTTTCCTCTAAGTTAACTTAACTACATTTGCCAAGTAAAGACTTTAAATCCAAGCATTGATGAGCTTTAAATTTCTCCTAAAGTTTTCCCACGGTCTTGCATTAAAATCGGTCTTAAATCAAGCCCATAAATCTACACTTGCTGCACCCAAGTTATGACCCAGCTTCTAAAACCGCCATATCATTGAGCATTTTCTAATCGGTCATTGCCCTGATTTCGTTTCAACCATTATTGTGACTGCATTGACCGTTAACTGGGCATTGAAATATCATCTTTCATCGTTTTGTCCAGATGCCTTCGTTCATTAACCGGCCAGACAGAATGGGCAGAGAGATGGGGCTGTATTGTATCATTGGAGAGCATGATTAATCAGAAATATAATTTTAATAGGCCGGCTTGTGCGGAAAAGTGAAAATCATTGTTCGATATGCTTGCAGCTTAAGCTAATGAAGCGCATTAAACGAAGCTGGGAAGATTGTGTGCGTGTGTGTATCTTGTAGATACTTGGCCAGACTTTGGCTGTTCGGCTGGCATTGTTGTTCCTGTCAGCTCAGTTTGTGTGTTGAGCCAGTGACACAGAACGACACACACAGATGCTACTCAACACACAAAACACACATCTCAGACATCACAGTGGAACATGTTAATTATAGAACATTGTACTCATTAAATTAACTTGAAAAAGAATAAGCCAAAAGAACATACCGAAAAGAAAATATAATTTTACATCAATTAAAATACCTTAAGAAATTAATTCAGAAAATGGGTTTTGAGATTGTGGGTTGTTGGTAGACGAACCACTGTGCATCTGGGCTGGGCGAAGATGAAAGTTCGAGGTAGCTGAAGTTCGGTTCTGGTCCGCTCGGAAAGGTTAATGAGTTATAAAACTTATGGCACTTACTTTGTTTAGTGTAAACGATACGCATTATTAAAGTGCCATTCTGTGTCTGTGTGTGTCTGTTCTTGATTCTCGTCTCTCTCGGTTGTGTGTAATTTTCATGTGTCAGATATAATTTGGTTTTAGTAGACTACAGCTAGAGATACAGATACAGATACAGATGCAGATACAGTTCTTGGTTTCTTGCGGCTTTTGTTACGCTTTCCAGAACATGACTCTGAATTTTCGGCACAGCTTTCGTTCTGTTTAATGCCGCACGGCAGCTTTCTTAGCTGATGAATAAAGACATCCGAAGAAAACACGGCTTAAATAGCATTTAAAGAGCAGAGCGAAATGGTCGCAATCTCGGAAGACCCAGGTACAGAAACTGTGTCAAACCTTTTAGAGAAGGGCAGAAGACCCCGGGGGAGGCGGACTGGAACAGAACAATGCCAACAAATGGGGGCCAGCAAACGGGGCAGCATTTAGGCAGTCAAAAGGTTGCAAATACAAAAGCGTAACTGTGCAGCCAGATTCTTTTATTTTTTCTATTTCGTTTTTTTTTCTGCTCTTTCTCTTTTTGATTTTATTTTTGTTTGCTGCAGGTGAGGAGGGTTGTAATTAAATCTTATAGAATGCCCGGCCGTCCGACG
This sequence comes from Drosophila nikananu, assembly GCA_008042635.1. Lineage (NCBI taxonomy): Eukaryota > Metazoa > Arthropoda > Insecta > Diptera > Drosophilidae > Drosophila > Drosophila nikananu. Next base: position 76,566 of record VNJV01002383.1, read on the forward strand.
AAAAATAAGCCAGCAGAGCTGTGGCTCTCTGCCTTTCTCCCTCGTGCGTTTGTGTCCGATTGCAACAACATCGTTTTGGCCATGCTTGAGTTGCCCCTACAGTTCTCTTTATTATTACTCGCCTTTTTTCGGTTTTGGCTGGGTCTGAGACCGGGGCTGGGGCTCGGGCCTTGGTTTCGGTGTATTTTCCTCTATTCCTCACTTATATTTTCTTTTAGTTTGTTTGGTTCTGAAATACCCGTACTTAAAAAGGCAGCAGCAGTCCAACCGCATCACAGCACCAAAGCCCAGCCTTAAAATATCCACTTAACCAGCCCAGCTGCAGCTTGGCCTTAAGTGGGCGTGGCTGGAGCTTTAACCTCTGTCAACCACCCACCTCCACCCCGGCTCCTAGCTGCCTCACTCCCTTGCCAATGGAGTGTGTGTGTGTGTCGCAACAAAGGGCAGAAGGCAGGGGCCACCTTGAGGTGCCACTTCGAGCTGGGCTCGCCTAATGAGTGATGGTTAAGCGGTGTCTGGGTTTCTCTATCTAATTTCATTTACAGTTAAGCAAGGAAAATATTTGTGAAACGAGTTAAATTCTCTTATATTTACAGATTTTTAATTTATTTTTAGGTTACTATAGGTTAAACTTACTTTTGATTTAAGTAAACGTTTAATTATTTACTTCATTACTATTAATATTTGACAATTTTGACGATGTAACTTTCATTTTTTGAAAAAAATGGTTACACTTTTGTCCCAAAAATCGCTACCTCCTTCAGTGGTTTTTCGATCGTAACTTGGCTTAAACTCAACGGATTTCGGGGTGGTTTGGTTTTTTCTTCTTGGTTTTTAATGGAGAACTTTTCTGCATTTAAAACTCGATTTCTAATTTTTGGCCAATTTTTGACAATTTTGACGATGTAACCCCTTTCATTTTTTGGAAAAAAGAGGTTCAGTTTTGTCCCAAAAATCGCGAACTTCTTCAGTGGTTTTTTGATCGTAACTTGGCTTAAACTCAACGGATTTCGGAGTGGTTTGGTTTTTTCTTCTTGGTTTTTAATGGAGAACTTTTCTGCATTTAAAACTCGATTTCTAATTTTTGGTCAATTTTTGACAATTTTGACGATGTAACCCCTTTCATTTTATAAAAAAAAGTGGGTTCATTTTTGTCCCAAAAATCGCAAACTTCTTCAGTGGTTTTTTGCTCATAACTTGGCTTAAACTCAACGGATTTCGGAGTGGTTTGGTTTTTTCTTCTTAGTTTTTAATGGAGAACTTTTCTGCATTTAAAACTCGATTTCTAATTTTTGGCCAAACTTTGACAATTTTGACGATGTAACCCCTTTCATTTTTTGGAAAAAAGAGGTTCAATTTTGTCCCAAAAATCGCGAACTTTTTCAGTGGTTTTTTGATCGTAACTTGGCTTAAACTCAAAGGATTTCAGTCTGGTTTGGTTTTTTCTTCTTGGTTTTTAATAGAGAACTTTTCTGCATTTAAAACTAGATTTCTAATTTTTGACCAATTTTTGACAATTTTGACGATGTAACCCCTTTCTTTTTTTTTGGAAAAAGAGGTTCAGTTTTGTCCCAAAAATCGCGAACTTTTTCAGTGGTTTTTTGATCGTAACTTGGCTTAAACTCAACGGATTTCAGTCTGGTTTGGTTTTTTCTTCTTGGTTTTTAATGGAGAACTTTTCTGTATTTAAAACTCGATTTCTAATTTTTGGCAAATTTTTGACAATTTTGACGATGTAACCCCTTAAATTTTTTAAATTGTTTAAAAAATATAATAGTTTGATAGAGTATCCCACATCCAGCGCTTTCCCAATCGAATTTCCCAAATTTAAGTGTGTGTATTCATTGAACTTCGTGGGGTTCGACTGTTCACCCCGAAAAGCAGATTGAATAGTAATGAAATTGCGCGGTTCGTTTTTGGGATTGTCAACTGATGAGTTGACAGCAAACTGATTTAGCATTATTTTTAGCTTTTGGTTTATACTTGATGGCGGGTTCCCGAAATGAAATCAACCCAATTTGGATAAATGAAAATGGACAGAGAGGGACAGGAATCCAATTGATGCGTGCACTGAAATATAAGTTAAATTTCAATGTTTCATCCTTTGCAAGAACCTGACATATGATTACCTCTAACTTTTGGCAAACATTCAATTGCCTTCCAGGTGTAAGTGTTTGCACTTACGAAAACGGCATTAAGGGCAAATTTATTGGGCCATTAAACGGAAACCATTTCAAAGTCAAAATCCGACTCGATTTACCATTAGCCAGCATATATTTTTTGTGGCAAGTTTTCCGCAGTGCAGATAGCAATGCGCTTAGTTAACAATTTGTTTATGTGTGTGAAGCTCTTGAAAGTTCACCCCCCTCAAATGTTGATGTAATTACGTCTTTGTTTACAAACATTTCTTCGGTGAAGGCTTGTATTTAAATTCAGTTATACGTTTTATACACATTTTATTCCATGTTTAACATTTGAATTTGAATTTGAATTTGCTACTCGACGCAGCAGAAACTATGATACAATAAACTTTTATTGAGAGATAGAATGGCAGCCAGCAGCTATAAATGTGTCCGGCCGCCGACACTGACATACAGATATGGCATACGCTGTGTTCTGTGTGTATTAAATATATATATTCATATATATATCTCAATGTACAGAAAGTAAGATACAGCAGAAAGCTGATTGTTTTGCAATGTTGTTTTTTGTTTGGCTTTGCTGAAGCGTGACGCGAGCAAGCTCGAAATTAAATTTCCAAAATGCATTACTGCAATTCCATCTAAAACTATTCAATTTTCTTATACAACATATTTTATTGCCGTTACAATTAAAACAGAAAAAATATACCGATGGCCGGCCACTTCCGTTCGCTTGCAAAAAAAAAAAAAAGTGTAGAATATCGAAAAATGTTGTAAAATAAAGTGAAATAAATGCACTTAACCGGTGCTCGAATTCAACATGAACACATGAACAGCACTCGAATGGCGAGCTGCAAAGTTTCTGTAGAGTTTCAATTCGGATCTGGCCCCTTGGCCAATCCACATCCACATGTGTTGCCGTAAAATTAATTTTACGCACGGCCTCGAATCATGACCAACTACTGAACATTACGCTTGATTTTTCATTTCATCTGGAGAAGCCTGTGGAAAAGTTCGGAGAGTGATTGATTTGTGGGGAAGTTGTTGATGGGAAAACGAAGCCCTTGCCATACCGATTAACTTTAAGTGCGGATTGGTGTCCGAGGTACAGTGTGCTGTGTACTTGTATTCACATTTTGCACTCTAAGGAACTGTTTTATTAGGGGAAAATACATTTAAATAAATTTTAAGTATGTAGTATCAAACATTAAATTAATATAGTTGTTGACAATACACTTTGGCAAAGAACCAAGAATTCAATGAGCACAAGTTTGCAAACCCAAATGTAGCTTTCTTAATATTTTTAAACAAAATGCAAAAAAATTTAAAATAAATTTGAGTTGATTATGTGTCTATTAGGGTAATTAGCTGTGTTCCCGTCTTTTTTTTGGCCTTCTACTAAATTATTACTAATAAAACAAATTTAGAACAATATTTGTTGTTTTGGGTCTGTTCCAATCCGAAAATAGCCCCTTTATTTATGTGGGTCCCTTTTTTGTTTTTTGCCCCACTCTTGGGAATCTCCCGTTTGGTTCCTACAACTTTTTAGATGCGAAACAAATTAATTTAAAAATTGAATTTTCGGTTTTGTGGTCAATGGAACAGAGACCGAAATGGGTGAGAATAAAAAAAAAGGAAATACGCAATTGTTTACTTTTAATTATGAAACCGCAACGAAGGACTGAGCGAAGCTGATAGAGCTCAGGTCTCGCTTCTTATTTCTGTTTTGTTTGCCGCTGTGGCTGCCACCGGTGATTCCACGGGTGCCTCTGCCGTCTGGCGGCGCCCCTGCTGTTTATCAATTTTCAATATTGACCTTTGCCCAGGTTTTGTCTTTGTTTTTGCTGCCGCCGCTGTTACTTTGCTCTTTTCGCTTGGGTTTAGTTGAGCTACATTAAATATACACACAAAGCGCTGGGGTCGGCGATTGCGATGTGTTTGTTCTGCGGCTCTCTCTCTTCGCACCCTTGAGGTCTTCGGGGAGAGAGCAGCACCTGGCTGCGGGAGAATTGGATAGTGCCGGGCGATAGGAAGAAATACACACACAAATATTTGCGCTATGCAAGGTGACATTTTTTTGGGGTTTCTTTCTCGTTCTGCCTCACTCTCGCTTAGCAGCTATTAATAGTTTGGCTTCGGATCCATGGGGCTAGGGGAAAAAAAGGTGCACCAATAAGGGGTATGTCACATTGAGAGGCATTTTCAATCCATCGATTGTTTAGTACATTAATAAGAACCAGACTGTTGTTTTACTGTCTTTATTTGTAATGGGTTTTCTTTGACAGTTTACTCTTCAAGTGTGTTTTACCAAAGACCTTATTAGAAGGTCTCTGTTGAGACTCTAATATTTCATACTTTACTTGCCAAATTATATTGCAGAATGCCATTTAAATTTCGAAGAATTTTAAATATAATATTCTACATATTTTTACTAATTTACTACATTGAGGTATCAAATTTCCCACACAACATCGATCTATGCTCTTCTATTTTTGTCTAGCTTATGCCGAAAATAAAATTGCTGTCATGTTGTCAATTGAATTGGAGCGTCGATTTCAATTTCTAGACCGTCGGCAGACGTCCCCGCCCTCGGTTTTCCGCTGTCTGCCCTGCTCTAATTTAATTGCAGTGCAATGTCTGCATGTATCTAGATATTGTATCTGGGCAAGCGGCGAATGGGTGTGCGTATACATTTTTGCCGATCGACTAGTCCGTCAGAGGAAGTTTAAAGCCGATAAGCCGAGTCCGAATGCCGAAGTGCACTTAACCCAATTAGCTGCACAAAAGGCGATAAAATAATTGCATTTAATTAAGTTTCAATCGGCGGGACGACAAACGGCCAACTAATCGTCAAGTTTTGAATTAGCCTGCCTCTGGCCGTCGGCTTTGTGCCTATACACAGTATATACTCGACTTCAATTTCCTCATTATTGCCGCCGCGGAAAATCAGTTCTGCTTTTGCTTTCTAATGACTTGCGTTTCAATGAAAGTTCAATTAGTGTGTGCACAGAGCGAAAGTTTCTGCAACACACAATGTATACAAAGAAAGCACATAGAATAAAAAACGAAGGGAGAGATGGCGTCGTCCGAAGAGGGACCAGAGAAGCGTGAACGAAAAGTAAATATATTTGGTCTCACTTAAGGGCTTTGTCCTCTCCCTTGGTCATCCGGATTTCCCTTCCGTTTTCGCCGCCTTTTTTATAGCTCGTTTCCTCGCTCGTCCAATCAACATAAGCGGATTCTTCTCGGTCCTCATTAACATTTATTTGGCCTTGTGGCATCCCGCGCCAACAAAAAAAGGATCCGTCCCCCATCCGCACAAGTTCAATCCGAGTTTTATTGAATTCATTAAAAGCACAGCATACTTTCCCTTTGATTTTTATTTAATTTTTTGTTCAGTTTTATTTTGGTTTTTCCGTTTTTGAATTTTTATTTTTGTCTTTGCCTGACACTTAAACAATTAAAATAGGATTGTTGTGAGTCCTGCACCCGATCTGCGCCCATGGCACACATTGCAATTTCGCTGGCGAGCAGCAAAAAATGCAGACTGTGTGGCATGAATGTATTTAAAAATGTAGCCATCTCTTGTCTGTCTGTCTGTCCGTCTGTCTCTCGTTCCAATGCCATGTCATGTGTGTGTGTGTGTGCAGATTTGGTTTGCAGATTGTATTTTTTTAAATTGGTTTATCCGTTGTTATTGTCCAAATTTTTTATTTCATTTTCCCTCTTGGGGTTTTCAGCTGTACAAATGGGACTTTTTCGGTTTTATTCTGCCAGCTCTGCCAGACTGTAAGTTGTATGAAATTGTCACACGAGGCGTATGGGTGATATGCAAATGAATTTTTAATCGAGGTTAGAGAGAGCCATTACACAGGTAAACACAATAATTGCTTTGTGATGCATTTAGTTAAGAAATAAAGGGCCCTTCGTTTAAGCCTGATGAAAACTGTGCCAGGCAGGAAAATAGTGTGGTTTTTGCTCTCTCCTTTTTTAGTAGAAGAGCTTACAGTTTTCTTTTGTTTTAATGGCCTTCGAGAACAAAGGAATAGGAATGTGCTTACCTGTCTAGGTCAAAGAATTAAAAACAAAAAGTGTTCGATAAGAATAATGGCAAGCGGCTTTCGTTAGCACGAAAATGAACTACTTTACCTTTATATAATATATTTAGTTATATTTATATAATATATTCAGTTTTTTGAGTAATATTCCCCTAAAAACATGATTGCAAAAATTACTTCCTTTCTAGCCCAAGTTAAAAAACCTTTTGAAATATAATAAATTTAATGGTCGGACATTTTTTAAGTTGTAGAAAAAGTGCCATCAATTTCTGATGTTAATCAAATTTAATTAAAGTGAAAACAAAGTCAACGCAAAAAGAGATTACAATAAACTGCTTGTGGAAAAAAATTAAGAGCAGGAAAAAATATAATGACATAAAATGAGCGGTGAAACAAATTGAAAAATGATTGAAATTTCCCTTAATTGGTGGATAACTTTCGAGTGCTGCAGTCTCTGGCCTCTCATCATATTAACCACTAGTTTTTTGTCCTCTTAACAGTTGGAATTTATTGATGAACATTTGTGAACAATTTACATGACATGTTTTTGTTACATGTTTTCCTGTATTTATTTTTGTTGTGCCTTTAAAAGCCAGCTTTCCTTGTGTGGCCATGCAAATCAATTGTGGCAGGCTGAGAGAAGAGCGATAAAGCCATTTGCATGGCAGTCTTTCTTTCGTTTGTTGTTGCGCGCACTTAAATTTTAATTAATGAATTTGTTATCGTTTATCGTCATGGTGACAGCAATTGTTGCCATTTCCCCGCATTGCTGATAGCCCCACCCCCCTCTTACACCAGGCTATCTGATTGTTGTTTTTCCTGCAGGTTGCTGTTGCTCTTGGTGCTTGGCTTGGACGCATCAATGTCACTTGTTCGCCACAGCCATTGTCTGTCAAAAATTTGACAAGTCACGCGAATAAGAGAGATGATTCCAGAGCACTTGGAATATATGTATACGGGTTAATACACACCTGAGTGCAGGCAGCTAATGGTTTTCGTTCAGTAATAAAGGTGCTGTATGGCAATGCCAAAGTTGACAAAGGATAATTGAGGCCTTCGGGCGGAGTTTTAGGGATTAATGGTTATTGCACTTTATGGTGGGTGTAGTCAGCCATTGAGGGGTGAAATAATGTGAATCTAACTAATGAAATAGTTTAGAAAAATATTAATACTATTAAGAGAAAGTCGTTTTAAAAGTCTATAGAATTAGAGGATATTAGAAGTTGCTTATAAGAGTACAAAAATAAAATACAAAATTCATTTAATGAATATTTTTTCATTTGTAACTTTATTTCACAAGCTTAACATGAAAAATATAGTCGGGAAATGTGGCTGTTTCCCATATTTAATTAGGCTTTCCTTTGTAAAATCCCAGTTATTTGTGTAAGCATTTTAAAACTCTTTGAACATATTAATATCCACTAATTACCTAAGCCCCTTCAGGGTGCTGCAAAGTGTCGCATGTCAAGGGTCATTTGTACTGAGGTAATTTGGCCGAAAGCAGCCTCTTTAGACTCCTCGCTTGGACCTCCTTATTAGTTTTATGGCGTTTTAATGGCTTAATTAAACAATCAACCAGGCGGACCGCGATAGTTCAATTATGTAAGCAGTTTGCCAAGATGCCAACAATTAAAAGTTCATTAGAGCGGCCGCGGGCCACAACCGATGGCGGGGGGCTGGGGCTGGGTAAATGCGGGAAATAGAGGCTGTGGAAAGCCGAGAAAAGCTGCATAAGCAGCTGAAGTTGTTTTTGCCTTTTGAGGCAACAAAGAATCTAATTGTACACCAAGTGCAAGTGCAATTTTACAAGTGGGTTAAGCCGTGGCTGGGGGGAGAAGGGAGGAAAGGCATTTCTGCATCAATGAATCGGGCAGAACCCACAAACAAATACTCACACAGCACTGGGCGATACTTGTAAACTAATTCAATTAACGTCTAAGCCGCTTAACATCATCAAGTGACCCAGTCTGCCCGGTTCTCAGAGCCCAAGTCCCCTCTCAAAAGCCCCAAACTACACCAGGAAAAATTAAGCCCATTCAGCTTAATAGTGGCTTTTTGAAGTAGGATTTCTTATTGATAAGTAAAGAATTCGAGAAATCAAGATACATTTATAATTGAAATAATTAATACTGCGATTATATATATTTAAGAGGGAGATTGATTCGGGCTTGCGGCTAAAACTAAGCCAGTTTAAAGGAAATATTTGTTATATCTTCCTTTTAAATACATATTTTTAAGTGCCTTAACTTAAAATGCTCATTTGCATTTTCTTCCATACATTTTTGTTCACTGTAAAAAGCTACTTGAAAGAGTGACCCACAACTGGTTGGTTAATATTATTATATTATCTAAATTAGCGCGGCGCACGCAGCGAGGAATGCACTTTAAGTTAGTTTTGCACACACATCTCCGCTAAATATTGTGCAATATTGTGCCGATGCGAACCGGTTGCTGAATGCTAAATGAAAACATTCAGAAACCCCAACTCAATCTCAGCTCAATCGTCGTTGTCACCTCAAGTGCAATGAACGGGTTTTGCGGTTTCTCCGCCGCACAATTGTGGGCGGAAGTGAAGAAAGGCAAGCCGAAAACAAAGCGAAAAACAAACCAAAAGTGGGTTAAGTAGTTAATCAAAACCCGCCCGGCATTTGCATATTAATCAAGTTTACCATTTCCCTGTTCTCTTTTCAGACAATTCCCAGAAGAGACATTGGCTTTTTAACTGCCTCAAAAGGTGAGTCTAGGAGACGGCAACGTGACGGCTGGGAATTCGTTTTTGATTTGAAGCCCAACCTCTTATCAAAGCAAACCACAAACACTCGCCAAAATGTACCATTATTCACGCCAGAACTTCACACAATCCGCACCATCAACAACCCCTTGATAATTGGCCAGAGAGTCTCGTTAAGGCCGGGTCATGTGCACGACGGGCTCTAATAAAAAATAATTTGTTAACATCCCCCGAAACTATTTGTCGGGTTCATGGCTCTGCCGAGTGTCAGCCGGGGCTTTGGCATGTGACATGCGGCTAAAAAACACAGCACAAATATTACACTTTGCTAACCCTTTACTGAAAAACCTGTAGCCTAACAGAAAAACCAATAAATAAAAAAGCAACCTATTTGTTGGCACATCTCGCTCATGCAAATGCTAACGCCTTTGCTAAATATTGATCAGCAAAGGGAAGAAAAAATAGCAGCAAAGCTTGACTGCGGCTTTGTGGATGAATAAAATGCAAATGAAAATAAAACGCAATATGTGCAAATTGTCTAAATTAACAACAGCAAATTGTGAAGTAGCTAACAATTATTGAAGTAAAGTTTATTAATAGCAAACTTTAAATATTACGCCTTCTGGAGGCCAAACAAGGTACAGGATTTGTAGCGGCGCCTGTAGCGACTGCAAAACTCAATGTTATTGTTTTGAGTAGTGTAAATACCAAACTCAGCATAAGTCTAGATTTGGTATATACCAGATTAGATCGTTTGGGTTTTTTGTCTAGTATTTCGTCTAGACGTGCACCGGTACCGATATTGGATATTGGAAACACAAATGATGGCGTTGCCAGATCGACCTGTGTGACCATAGCTAGAAGATATCGATGGTAAGCTTGCTGTATCGATAGCGTTGACAACTGCCACGTATGACCGGTTGCCATCGCTGATAAAGTTTTGTTTCCGGCAAAGAGTCTTTTTCACCAAGCCAACAGCCGATATAGTCGAGTTAAAAGGAAAGAGTGTTAAAAGTTATAAA
>VNJV01002386.1:0-15587 GCA_008042635.1 Drosophila nikananu
AAAAAAACAAAAAAAAAAGCCATGCAAAAATAAGAAAAACGAATAAGACACAGAAACCTGAAGGAGTCCCTCCGGTTTTTCATCGAATCCTGGCCAATCTCTACGCTGTTAGCGACTGTGAAGCCAAAACTGTAGCCATTTCGTCAAAATTGCGAAAAATCGGCAAAAAATTAGATATCGAGTTTTAAATGCAGAAATGTTCTCCCATAAAAACTAAGAAGAAAAAACCAAACCAGACTGAAATCAGTTGAGTTTTAGCCGAGTTATGATCAAAAAACCCTATAAAATGTTGGTAATTTTTCAGTCAAAAATTAACCCAATTTTTCAAGAAAATTTAAGGGGTTTCATCGTCAAAATTGTGAAAAATTTGCCAACAAATTAGAAATTGAGCTTTGAATGCAGAAAAATTCTCCTTTAAAAACTAAGAAGAAAAAAACCAAACCAGACTGAAATCGGTTGCGTTTTAGCCAAGTTATGATCAAAAAACCCTTTAAATCTCCTTCAAAATATACTGAAAAATACTGGTTTTTAGACATATTTACTGAATTTTTTTGAGATACTCCTCCAGTCTTCTCCCATTTTTGGTCTCTTTTAATTTTGGGTGCTATTTTTGCTTTTCTCTCTGGATCTCCCCCTTGTGTTCCCCCTGCTTTTCCCCTCTTTACCTGCCTCCCCCCCCCTAGGCCCCCATTTCTGCTCCTATTTTTAATGCAATTCGTTGCGCCTGATTTGACAATTTTGATTGCATTTTCCACTCGCTTCCCCAGCTGTGGTGGCTCGGTTAAACCCAGTCTGTCCTCGGAGTCTCTTTAGAGACCGCTGCTTTGCTGCCCCACCGCCCCCCTTTTGCTTTTAATATATGTACATTTTTGGGAAATATAAAAATCCATAAAGAATATTTTATGTTGCGTTCGCTTCGAGGCTAAAGTTCAACCGTTTGGCTTTGTTTTTGTTGATATGCTTGAAATATTAATATAAAACTTAACACCTATTTCTGCGGTCTCTCTGCTTTTGTTGTTAATATTATTAATACTCTCATTGTTGTTGTTTGTTGTCATCGCTTCGCTCACACAAATTGTTCACCTTAAACTTGTTAACATTTTAATTACATAATTAGTTGCGATATTAGTAACAATAAAAAAAAGGCAGCTCGGCAATGAAAAAAGGGGGGAAAAATTAAAATAAATAAGACAGCAAAAAAAGAAATACTGAATATTAATGAGTTTTTATGAGGGGTTGGGCGCCGTAAAGGAAACTTGAATAAACGTAGTGGGAAAATTATACGCATTTGAGTCGATAATTGTTGTTGAAATTTAACGTAAATAAATGTGGAATATTTATAAATATTGTAAACATTTTATTTACAAAAAGAAGATCGATTTAGGGAACATTTAACAGAGTTTAAGTAAGTTTTTTTCTCTCGCCGAATAAATATTTTTCTTCTGAGTTTTTAATTCTAGTTAAAATTTAAGCCAAATAAATGTGAAATATTTTTAAATATTGTAAAAATTGTATTTATAAAAATAGTCAACATTTCACTAACTTTTAGTGCACTTTTCTCGACGGAATAAATCATTTTCTTTAAGCTTTAATTCCCCGGAATATTAGTTCGGTTTTTCCTTATTTTCCCCAACTCTTTTTCCTGCAAGTTTATTTCGTATTACGCAAATGCTTCCCTGCAACTTCTCCTTATCTTGCCTTTTCTCTCGGTTTTCCCTCCCCCTTGGTTTTTCCCCCATTTTCATTTCAGCCATTTGTTTGGCTTTTTCCTACTTGGGCTGCTGCATTTCCATTCGGATTTTTGCATAAGATTTGCCCAGCATAAAAAGTACTAGCATGGCAAGGAAAAAAGAAAAGAAAAATAATACAAAAAAAGGAGGAAAAACCTGGCTTGGCGAAGAAACGGCAGCTGGGAAAAAAAAGAAAGAAAGAAAATGATTGCGATTGAGCGACGGTTGCTGCTTCTGCTGCTGGTTTGGATTTTCTTTTCTTTCTTGTGGCTTTAACATTTTAGTCACGTTTTCAGCTTGGCCAAAGGGGGCGGTGGGCGGTGCAGGAGGGCCAGGGGGCGTAACCAACATGGCGCAGCAAGTGCTTTGGCAAAAAGTTGAAGCTGATTTTTATTATTTCCCATTTTTTGTAGCATTTTTTTGTAGCATTTTTTTTTTTGTTGCCTTATTTTTTACCCTGCGCCTGGCAATGTCGAACGAATTTTTCACAGTTTGTGGCGCAGACGACAATGGTCAAAAGTTTGGTTGCCATTTCTGCCCCTTGTTGTGGTTGCCTCTGTGGCCATTGTGCACAGTGGGGTTCACAGCTGGGGGAAAAAATGGAGCCTCTTTCAAAGGGAATTTGTATATTTTTAGTTCAATGAAAATTGAAGAAAGGGAATTTAAATACTAGCTTATAATCTAGGTTTGAAGTTCTAAAGTCTTAATTTTGAATGTTTCCATTTACCACATAAAATTATTACATATATTTTATTTGATTTTATTTTTATTTCAATAAATTCACATAAAAGCAGTGTATTTGCTTAATGCTTAGCTTAATGCAGAAGCCTCACTGTACTTTCGGTGGCCTGATGTTGGTCAAGCCGCAGCACCAGCCACGGCAGCTGGGTAACAGAGTTCAGTTCATTTGTTATTTTTTTCCAGACTCATCCTTATGTTTTTTCCGTTTTTTCTTTTTCATTTTCTTTATTTTGTTTTATTATTATTTATTTTGTTTTTTTTTTTGGGGCCGGTCTTTTGGGTGTTGCCGGGAACAACCCAGCGAGCCATGAAGAAGCTGCTGCTGTTGCTTGCATTATAAATGCAGTTAGTCCGTGGATTGCGGAGAAGCTGGAACACAATTATATAGCCTTGTATATATATATATGGGTGTGTGCTGGGTGTGTGTGTGTTTGAGCGCGGAAAATGTTGTGCAAAATGCTTTGTACGTGTCTCGGCTGCCACTTTGCACTTTTCTCTCAGTTTTGCGATGCGGTCAATGCCTGCCACACAGATCCAACCACACAGAAAGAAAGGATTTATAGTTTAAAAAGCAAAACTTTAAATAATATTTAAAATTAAACTTAAAAATTTACTCTATTCAATTCTATTCTATGTAATCAGCAACCAAATTCCGAAGAACTTTATAGATATTCTGAAACTTGACCCTCTTTTTTAAATATATTAAAAAACTGAATTTATCCTCTCTGCCTAGAGAAACATTTCAGAAAAGAAAAAAACTGAAATTGAGAGAAAGAGCACAACAAATGGCTATGAGGAGCAGCGCCTAGAGCCCAGATATTTCGCTTCCTTCCAGTAGCGGGCAATTTTTCACATCGTTACATAAATTTCAGCGAAAAATAAATGGCCAACGGTAGCCAAAAGTGCACTCAACAATATTTAAATTGCGACACTTAAGCAGCAGCAACAAAAACAACAACAACAACACCACAAACACAAACACCAACAACAACGTTGTCGGCGTCTGCAAACAACAATTTGTCGCTTTTTAAAAACGCGCCAGAAGGCACGAATAATAAAGTCCAGAAGAGCCCGAGCCCGCCAAGGTGCCGGACACAACTGACAGAGGGCGAAAAAAGAAATGTATAAAATAAAAATTAAAAAAAAAAAAAACCGATATAAAAAACAGTGAAGAAGCGACTGAGTAAAAAGCCCCCAAAAAGCTGCCAAGGCAAAGGGGAAGCAGCCTGGCTGATAGGTTTCAAGTAGCTTAAATGCAAAAAACAACGCATCAAGTTAAGTTTTTAACTACACCAACATTAAAAAAAAGTGACAAAGAAATTTATATTGAAAGTAACAAAAATATATGAGAAATATTTCAAAAAATGGCATTAACTACATTTATAATTATCATAATAATAAAAAAATATTTCAACAAATCCACAATTACACCAACTATACAACAACTGCCGAAAAAACTACACCAACTTAGCTTAAATGATACTATTAAAAGCGGCAATAGAAACTTAAATATTTGCCAATCATAAGAACCACCATCAAAACGATTAATAATAACACCAACACAGAGACAGATACCATTTAGTGCGACACCAGCACAGAACAACCGTAATTACAACAAAGCACAAGACAGAGACTACAGAAATTACACCAACGAACAGCAACATGCAGGGCAGCAACACGAACCACATTTAACCCAAGTTTTCAACGCTTTTTTGCTATAGTTCATTGAGCCACGCTGTGTGCTCCTCAGGTCTTCGTTCTGGCAGCATCTCCTCAACATCACAATCACCATGCTCCATGCCCCATACACCCAGCCCCAAATACATCCGCATCCCGCCATTTCGTTCCGTCTATAAACGTCTATAACCTTCATTAAAAATTGTCTGCAGCGGCATGAAATGATTGATAACATCCGTCAATTTTGACATATGCGGCAAGGTCTGGACTTGAAACTTGCAACTTGCCACTTGCGATGATGTCGACGTTGATGTTGGTGTTCCTGTTGTTGTTGCTGGTAGGTAGGTAGGATGTTCGTTATAATTCTTGGCTGCTCTTCGGGTTCCTTCTTTCCTGTTCTTTAGTCTCATTTCTTTTCGGGCTCGCTGCAGCGCAGAAAATGAGTCAATTCGTCAATCAATCAGTGTGTCAGTTGCTCATTTATAATGGCCAAGCATTGCTGTCAGGCACCGCACCGCCTTCCTTTTGGGGCCTTCATTCATTCATTCACTCCGTTGCGTTGGGTTTTATCAGTTCGTAAGTCGCGGCTCGAGCCTCGAGGCGGTGGCTACTGTCGGTCGTACGGGGCGTATGAGTAACGCGAAAAAAAAACAATATAATAATAAAAATAATACGAAGGAGGGAGGCTGCTCCCTAAGCTTTATTAATGTGGGTCATGTCATTGTGGGAGTTGGAGTTGGAATGTGGCGGGAGTTTATGATATATATTTTTTTTGTGAGCAGAAAAGGAATTCCGTTCGTCATCTCCTTGGCAGTTGCAGCAATTTGTCTTCTCGCTGGGCTTTGTTCTTGGTTCTTAATATTCGGGTTTTTATCTGTGTATTTTGGCTCATTGTTTATATTTATTAATAAATTTCTATTTAATTTTGTGAGGAGAAATTTCGCAGAGTTCTCTTAAGTGTTTAGTTTGCTTCTGATTAATGTTTTTGGGGCTGTTGTAGTATGGGGTCTGGATTTTTGTAATCAAATGTAAAGATGTTTGCAAATTTCGAATAATATTTATGTATATATTTGATGTACTTTATTACTTGAGTTGGTTTATTATGCAAATGCACTCTTATTTATTTGATTTATTATTATTATTAATATCTATTAATATTTTTCATTTCTATTTATTTTTTTTTTTACAAGTATATGAAAAATTGCACTTTTTATTTATTTTCTTTTGAATTTTCATACTTATATTTATTATTTATTTTATATTTCTTAAATTCCCTTTGTTATCATATATTTCCCATCGCATTCCTCCCACTTCCTTT
The DNA here is from genome assembly GCA_008042635.1 of Drosophila nikananu. Classification (NCBI taxonomy): domain Eukaryota; kingdom Metazoa; phylum Arthropoda; class Insecta; order Diptera; family Drosophilidae; genus Drosophila; species Drosophila nikananu. The sequence goes on from VNJV01002386.1 coordinate 5,467, forward strand.
TCCCATTCACATTGCTATCCTTCCTTTATTTAACCCACCTTCCTTCCTCCTTCCCTGCGCTCTTCCTTTCCGAATTCTCCTCCTGCTGTTCCGCCTCTTCCTCATTTTTCTCACCTCTTCCTGGGCTCCCCTCCTCGAATGCTTAAAAACTTTTTGAATGAAAATAAATTTTCACACACAAGTTTGGTTCTTTTTTTTTATTTATTTATTTTTTTTTGACTCTCCTCTTGGTTTTCTGTTGCCTGTTTTCGGTTTTCGGCTTTCAGTTTTCAGTTTCTTTTATATTTTGCAGACTCTTGTATATATATTTTGTACCTGGTCACGCCCGCAATGGAGGCCCCACCTGCAAATGTTGTACAAACGAACACCAAAGTTTGTTCTTCTTTTAGGAATTAAAAATAAAAAAGAAAAAAGGAAAAAGGGAGCGAGTTCCTGGCCTTTGCAACTCCATTGACTGATTGACTGCGAAAGGAGGCAGTTGGTTCTGCTCCTTAACCGCCAGCTTCCACCTCCTTTATCTCTCTCTCTCTTGGAGGAGGCATCCTTCTCCGTTTCCCCCCCTGGTCTTAACTCGCCTTTTTTGTTTTATATATTGTTTTTTTTCCCCCCTTTATTTTCCGCTCGACTCAAGTTTCTCAGGCCTCGGGGCTCCATTTTGGCCTGGCCTCTATCATTATTCGGTTGCACTTCTCTCGATTTTGCTTATTCACACACAGCACAGAGGTGGTACTTGCCCCAAACCACAAAAAAAAAAAAAAAACCTGTATGTATTATATATTTATATATATATAAACATATATATGGGTGCCACGCCTCCGGCACCGCCTTTTCTGGCAGAACTAACAAGGTGGAAGATCTCAAAACCTTGATTCTTGCACCGAAAAATAAAGGTTGAGTTTGAAAAATGTTATAAATAATATATATTTATATTAAAAACTACAATTAAAAGTACATAAATGTTATATGCTATTTGAAGAATAAATATATATATTCTAATAAAGAAATCGTTTAAGATAAATATTTTAATAGCAAAGTCTTGCAAGAAGTTTATAATCAGAATTATTAAACATATTTCTCAACTCATATTACTCAAAAATCTACTGCCGTTAATTAATTTATATTTTCCTTAAAAAAAAAAAAATTAACTTAATTTCTTAATTATTTGCTGTGTGCCTTTAAAGCGATTTTTTACATTTCAACTTTATTGAAAGAGGTTTCATGTCTCGAAGTGGAAAACTCTTAAGAAAAGGGTAAAGAATTCAGATTATAGGTGAAATCCAGGTGAGAGGAAAGGCTTTAGTCATCCTCTCGGGCAATTAACAAATTTGTCTAAATGCAAAATGCAAAGTGCAAATTGTAAATCCTCAAATGTTTGCACCCGTCCAAGGCCACGCACCTGGGAATTGCTCATTTTCCGGTGTGTACGAGTACAGGGAAAGGGAGAGGCAGGTGTGTGGGGGGGTGGGGGAGGAAAAGAGAGAGGGAGGAGAAGGGAAATGGAGATGGAGAGGCCCCGCACCCCCCACGCACACACATGTGCAAACTTAATGAGGCAGCCAGAGCGAGGTGCTAATTTGCGCCTCGAAGGATTTTCGGACGCACAGTTGAGTGCTCTTGCAATCCCGTTCCTCTGCTCTCCCTCTGGTTTTCTCTGATTTTCCCTGGTTTTCCCTGGTTTTCCCCCCACTTAAAGTGACCACAGGTGTTCCCCAGCTCAATTAAAATAAAGTTTGAGAAGCTTACCAATTAATTCGAATTACAGTAAATATAAAATAAATATATAAATCTGAGTCGAAATTCCCCATAAAATGCTTGATAGACTTAAATATTTGTCGCATTTCTTAAACAATTTTCTTACATTTTCCTTTTATTTTCCCCCCTCAACAGGCCGCAGTGAACCGCCCGTTGGCGTGGGCGATCCCTGTGCCGGCTGCAATAAGCCCATCCTGGACAAGTTCCTGCTGAATGTCCTGGAACGCGCCTGGCACGCCTCCTGCGTACGCTGCTGTGAATGCCTCCAACCGCTGACCGACAAATGCTTTAGCCGCGAATCGAAGCTCTACTGTCGCAACGATTTCTTCAGGTGAATTTAATAAATATATCAACTAAGCTCAAAACCCTATTTTCCAACATTTACAATTAAATCCAAAATCAAATCAAATTCCAATCAATTAAGTTCAAGTTGCCTCTCGCAGCTTTGACTTGTTCCATTTGATTTCCCACTGTCACCGGTGTTATTCAGCTAATTGAAAAGCAAAAGGAAAAACAAAAAGAATTGAGGGAAAAAAAGAAAGAAATTGATGGAAAAAGAAGAATGCCGGTCGAGAAAGCAATTAACATGCAAAATACCTGAGCAAATCAAAATGAAATCAAAGCCAGGGACCAGCTACTTGATTTGCTGAAAGGGCAACAGAATGCAGGGGAAGGATAACTGGATGGTTGGAAGGATGATGGCTAACTGGAAAGGTGTCCTATCAATCAGCGCCAGTTGGGCCAAAAAGGTTAAACAAGTGACAGCGACAGACAAAAGTCATCCATAAACGAGGAAAACTCAAAAGACAAAGGGAAATGAATTCCTGGCGCGCCAGGCTATTGAAAGGTGCTGTGAGGGAAAATCAAGAGGGAAAATGTGAGACAAAAGAGAGAGGGAAAAAGTATAGTTTACTATAACTTTTTGTTTAGCTAAATAAACAAATATTTCATATATATTATATCATCATCATTTTGCATGCTTTCAGACGTTATGGCACCAAATGCAGTGGCTGTGGCCAGGGTATTGCGCCGTCGGATCTGGTGCGAAAGCCCAGGGATAAGGTTTTCCATCTAAACTGTTTCACCTGCTGCATATGCCGCAAGCAGCTGAGCACAGGTGAGCAGCTCTATGTGCTGGACGACAATAAGTTCATCTGCAAGGACGACTATCTGTTGGGAAAGGCGCCATCCTGCGGCCACAATTCGCTGAGTGGTGAGTTCTATTTAATATTCAAGATCTATGTTCAAAATTTAAAGTAACTCTCTTTTCGTAAAGCCTCAATTTCCCCACCTAATCTCCACATTGTTTCCAACTGAAATCTAAAATCAGGACCTCATAAATTTCACCTCCTATCCCAATTGGGGCTCATCTTTGCTAATGAGAGTTTTGTCCCTCGGAAATGCAACCCCTTAAACCCCCGCGTATCGGCAAATTCCATCAGCAATAAATACAAAATTACGCATACGACACGTGGTACGCTTTTGGGTATATTTAGGCGCAATTTGTGCAACGAAAAATGTATATATATATATATATATATATATATAAATGTTGTATATATATTTAAATTTGTGACGCAGTTTGTCTATTTGTTTGCACTAATTGTTTATCGTTTGCCATCGAAATATTTGCCATTCAAATTACCGTGGGAATAAAAGAAAATGCCTCCATTGTTTTCCAGCCAAACTTTGCATGTTGATATTGATGTTTTTCCTATTGCTGCTGCTGCTCCTGATGATGACTGTTGATTTTTCCAGCGTCAAATTTCGTTTTTTTCTATATATTTTTTACTTCCTCTCTGTGTTGTCTTTTGTAATCCTGGAAAATATTTTGTGCAGTAGAACATATTTCGGGGGGGAAAACTGGCTAAGGGAGGCAGCAAGAAAGCCATGCAAAAGTCGCGCGGCTAAATGCTTGGCAAATATTGACACAAATTGTGTAAATAAAACCAGGACTCGTGCATAAGATAATAGGACACAAGGACCTACAGACAGACATGTATATAAATGTGTACATAATAAGCAGAGGAAGTGGAATTATGACTAACTCAAACTGAAACTGAAAGATATTTCAAACTAAGAGATTTTTCAAAGCTAAAATACACTTTTTGTGGCCTATTTAAAAATTTCTTCCATCTGAATTAAAGCCTTTTAATGGCTTTTCTGGCCGGGCCATCACAAAACCCAAAACCCATACCCCCATACGCCAAAAAGAGGCAGCCGGAAAACGCATTAAAGCCAAAAGCAGCTGCAAAATGTTCTCGCTCCACGCTTTATTTTTTTTTTGTTCCCTCCACCCCATCCAGAGTATCCTTTTGTTTACCCTTTTCACTCGACGGGCAAAGTTTTAAAGGACGTGCAGAGTGTGTGTGTGTGTGTGTTTGGGAGAATGGTTTAAGCTTTAAAGTTCGGTCAGGATAATTATTTGACATTTGCCCACGTTTTAACGGCTAACAAATGGCAATTAAGGCTTTAAAGAAACAAAAAAATATTTATTTAAAAATAATTCAAAATGGCTTCATTGACTCAAATAAAATAGAACTAAGAAAAAGGTAAAAAGATCTACATCTAAAATATAATAAAAATAAAATCACAAGGCAAGAAGCAAATAAGTAAGGTAATAATTTTAATTATTTTATAATAATTTTAATTAAAATTAAAGAGGAAAATAAACTGTATGATACAATTAAAAGCAATTAAGTGATGTAATAATTAAAACAGTTAATTTAACATTAAATAAGAATTAATTTAAAAAACATGAAAAGTCAGGTTTTACACACTTTTGTTATGTTTTTTTTTTTATTTAATTTTTTTCCAGCTTGTAGTATTTGATAAATTAATTTATGTGTTCATTCTTCTATTTTTATTTGTCCTTTTTTTAGTTTTTATTTCCGTTTTACACGTACTCGCACACATTTACTGCTTCGGCTGTCACACGCAGCAACGCCTTTATCGCCTGGAGTTCAACTTGTATGCGTGTATGAACGTGTTTTCTTTCCTATTTTCCTTCATTTTTTTCTTTTTCTTTCTACACTTAATGTGCCACACATACATATATATATATTTCCTGTTTTTTTAAGCAGAAAAAACAGAAACATTCTTTATTTTTTCTGCAAAAATATTTTCGTAGCATACTTAGCGGCGTTAAATATTTCAACGCTGCCATTTTTTCACCAAACGCCCCAACACAGAAAAGACAGTGAGAGGGAGAGAGAGAGAAAAGGAACAAGGGAGCTAGGAGAGAAATGGCGAAAGACAGAGAGAGAGAGCGGCGGCGAATTAGAGAGAACCGCCGTTCGTTCTCTTGCAGTTTTTGCAGTTGCGCAGACTTTGGACGAGAGCCAGAGAGAGATGGAAATAGCCAAGCGTCGACGCCGACGTTGACGTCGACGCAGGCAGAACAAAATGGCTGCTGGCCCCAAAAAGTAGGCAACAAATTTTCAGCACAAGCACACATCTTCACATATACAGAGAGATATAAATATTTAGAACCCTCATCACACAAATAACTCAATAATAATTACAATTTATACCAACTTCGGCAACCAACAAATTATTATTATTCTCTCAAATCTAGGAAATTTCACAAAAATTTGAAAATCTAGTAATGAAAATGTAGAAAAGTCCCAGGGAAAACTCTGCCCGTCTGCTGCTTTCCGTCTGCGACGGCAGTCGGGGCAGCGCGGCCAGCGTCGCTGTCGACGGCGACGTCGGTCCAAAAGGAGCGCAGGTCATTAATGTTTTGATTTTAATTGCGTTAATTACGTGCAACGGATTTTTCACTTGGCCTCCAAAACAAAAAAAGAAATACTAAATATTAATAAATAAAATATAAACAGACTTTCTACCGTTAATTTACAACTATTCTTGATTACGCGTTGGAATATTGGTGAAAAAGTTACAACAAATCGAACGGAAATCGAGAAATATCAAGTATACGACGCAGGGGCCGCCGACGGCAGCCAGGAACACACACAGAGAGAGAGAGAGAGAGTGAGTGCTAGACAGAGAGAGAGAGAGCGAAAGAGAGAGACAAGAAACATTAAAAATTATTTTTATGATGAAAAATGCTATTGGAGAAACGTTGTAGATAAAAAAGTAAAATAACTTAAAGAGGAAACACTCAACTTTGTGCCTTCTGGCCACTTTTTTGTCTTTGTGCGTGTTTTTTTTTATTATTATTATTTGTCACCGCTCCCGACGCGTCAATTTATGGCTTGTCATATAAATTAAACTGTTTGCTGTGTGATAAACAACAACAATGAACGGCAGGGCAGCGCGTAACTGAGGTAATAAATCAAAAAGAAATAAATAAAAAGAGAGACAAGGAAGCAGCGGAGAACACAACAAAGTGCAATGGTTAAACAACTTTTGAGATAACACAAAAAATAAAATGATACAATTTGAAAGGCAAAAGAATTGGTTTCATAATAAAGACAAATTGTTGAACTTGTTGGTGAATTGTAATTAAAATTTAACACCACAAAGGAAATAATTTCCTTGCGGCTTTCAGTAAACAAGTTAATTAGGAAATTTATAAGTTATACAAGTTGTTGGTGAATTGGTGAACATTGAAAATTGAACACCACATAAAAACTAAATTATCTTGCTTTAATTTAATAGATTAATAAAGGAATTCAACGTAGCAACAAAGCTTAAAAAATATATTAGAATTACACGAATATATTCGAATTCAATAGCTAAAAAATATAATTTCATATTTTTAGACACCTTTTAAAGGGTTAAAAACAAAAACCTAGTGTTTTCTGGTATATAAACGTATATTGCCACCTCTCTCAGCCCAAATTATTTACCAAAATAAATATTAAAAAGTATACACGTAAAAAGCTACTGCCATTAAAGAGTGTACATAAAAATTAGCCAACTTTTCGGACCCACCGCCGCCGTCGTTGCCTTTAAGCCTTAAACTTGGTGAGTTATCATCAACACTTCAGATGACTTACGGCTCTCAAACATAAACACTTATTACACATGCCGGGTCCGTATTTATGCACGTCTATATGTGTGTGTGTGTGTAATGACCCTTAAACGACCTTAACTCAGACTTTGCCTGTTGTTTTTGAGGGATTCTGTCGTTATTTTTATGACGGCCGAAACGAAAACATAACAGAAAAAAAGGGCAGAAACTTTTATGAACCCACACAAAAGCACACGCTCCTTGCCTGCTTTGCCTCCTTTGGCTCCCTAATTTCCCATTTTATTCCTTCTGCTTTATTGGCAGGCCGTTTTGGTCCTGGTTGTTGCCGCATTTTGTTTGTTGCCTTCCTACGCCTACTTTCCGCTCTGTCTCTGGCCAAAAGGGTCAATCGCATATGGCCAAGAGTCTCGAGAGTTCACATCTTCAGCTCTTTTTATCTTTTTGTTTTCGCCAAGATAAGCAACTGTTGTGGGCCCTTTTTTTTGCGCCGTTTAAAGCCAATTCTTCATTAAAGTTGGCTCTTAAAAATGGCAAAGTTCAGGCTTAGGCCAAGTAGTCGACTTCTTTGGCATAAAGTACAGGGTTTTACAGGGTGTCAATGCGGAGTTTTGTTTAAATACAGTTATACCTATATATATAGCATTATATTGAGTAACAATGCAGAAATTAATTATTTTATAATTTCTATAAGATATATATTTGTAATTTTTATTATTACCTTTACCTCTTCACTGGTTTCTCTGCTCTAAAACCCATTTATCTCGCTAACTAAGCTTCTGGACCCTGCTAAACTGAGTCAAATCAACGGGTAAACCCTGGTTGTAAATCCCTTAATTTATATATTTTATATATGTATAAAATATATACAGCAAAAAATAAGAGCCAGGGGCCCTTTTTCGGTCCGTTCAGCCACATGAATTATACCGCAGATTTACGGTTGTCATTTTGCCGGCTGGTCACGTAATATAGTACTCTTCTTCTCGATGGGGCCCTCGGGTATAAATCGGTGGCTTCCAGCTACGCCCTTGGCCCACGACCACGCCCACCGCACACCACAGACCGCCCTCTGGCCCCCCCCCTCAGTTCCTCTTTTTATCCGGCAAACAGCCTTGCGGTTGTTACTCCGCTGCTCTAGGAGCTTTTATTTTTATTTGCAGTTTCAGTTTTTTGCATCGGTGGCAGTTTCAGTTTCGCTTCCTCTTTTTTTTTTTTTTTTTTTTGCTGGTCAGTTTTGTGGATATATATATGTGGCTATATAATACACTAAGATTAAATTTTGGGTATGATTTCCTATATATTTTAAACCTTTTTTCGAAGACAACAAGAAGGAAGACTTTCTTTGTTTCGACACTTCTGAGTCTTGTCTTTATTTTTATATTAACATTTAAATATTTAAAAAATAAAGATAGGTTTGAAGTATATTTTAAATATTTATATGCTTGTATATAAATATTCCTTAGCTTTGTCTTCAAGATATATAAAATTCTTTCAAAGTATTTGACAAGCTTATATTTCTCCTGACTCTTTCATGTTTCTTAAGTGCCAAAATTGCCCAATTTTCTCTCCGTGCTTTGGTATATACTTCTATATACATATATATAAATATCTAGATATATATATATTTATTTTTACACGGATATGTAGGTATTTATGTGTAGTACTCTTTGTTTTTTGTCGCCGGGACTTGCAGCTTGAAAAGTTTATGGCTTTGGCTGCTGCGGCTGCTGCCTGTGGTCCAATCTGTTTCCTCTACAGAAAAATACAGAAAAAAATACAAATAAAATAAAAAACCGAAGAACCGAGGGAAAAAAAGTAAAACCGTTAAAGTTTATTTGACATTTACTTGGGCTATTTTTTATTTTTATGACTCTTTGGGTTTTTTACTTTTTGTTATACACGAGAGACTGACCACAACTCTGCACCTCCACCACTCCAATGCCTCTTTTTTAATGCCCCTTTTTCTCTCGGTGCGCGCTGCTCTTTGGGATAATAAATTTGCGGCTATTTTGGGGCCACGAATTTAATACTTAACCGATGTGCGATAAAAAAAATAAAAACCGAACCTTAACCCGAAACTGAAACTGAAACCCCCGTACACCCGGCTGCTCTTACAATTTTTCTAACGCCTTTTCAACGCACTCGTAAATCATTTGGCCAAGTGCGTGCGTGTGTGTTGGTTGTGGCCAACTATTTTCCATAAAACAGAGCTTTGATTTGTTGCGACCAAAGGGGGGACTATATGTATATATATTTAGGTGTCAGACTTTTGGCACAGACTGTAACAGCGGAAGTGTCGCCATTTTAACGGGAAATAGAAGGAAAAGAGGGAGAGAGCCACTGAGAGAGTTAATAAATCAAGTGAATAATAACGCTAGGAAATAAATGGTGGACTGAGAAATATAACTGATATATAGCTGTGGGTGAAAGCCTTTTGGGGCAGTGTATAAAAAGGTAGGGATAACGATAAATATATTTGGCAATCGTTCTTACTGATTTCATTTGTATAAATCGAGAATATAAATAAATGGTGTATACATTATTTTGTATACTTATTTTGTATGTTTTTACTTTAACTTTAGCTAGTCAAGTTAATGATTGAATTCGCACTTAAGAATTATAAGTTTAAATAGTGTTGAAATGAGTTTTAAAGAAATATTTTAAATATTAATATACACGCCACAATTATTTATTATTAATTCTATATAAAATTATAGAAAATAGATTATGTTTTATTGTATAATCAGCTTTTTAAATATTATATATATATATTTAGTCTACAATTGTTTTGGAGTTCCTTTAGTACGATTTTCTGAGGGTTATTATTCAATATTTGCTAGCTAGCTTGTCACCAAATTCGTACTTCCGCATTTTGATAAAAAAGGCTCTATAGAAATAAATGTTCCAAATTTAAAGCTACTCAAAATTCTATAAAATATTATATTTCGTAGATTTTGCATTTATTTTGTTCTTGCCTCATATTTAAGGTATAAAAAATATATATTTTTATAAATCTTCCCAAGACTACTTTTTAATTGATTTATCCTAGAACGATGATGGCCACGTTTTGGGCTTGTAAAATCCTTAACTACGTTACCCGCCATAACTCTAAGCCCTGCCACACACTTCACTTGCTGCTTGTTTGTTATTATTGTTTATTGTTTATTGTTTATGGGGCATTTGTTGAGCGACTTGAGCGCCTTAATGACGAGACTCGTAAGGCCCTCGAATAAAACTGAGAAAAGCGAAAAATAAAAAGAGTCTCCTCAGCGCATTTTAATGTCTAACTAAAGCGACTGAGGTGGGGGCTGTGGAGGGTTAAGGGCCAGGCATTTGATGATGTGTCGGGGCAAATTACGAGAAGCGTTAAAACTAGAGCAAAGTCCTCTTCTTCTTTTGACTTGAGTGAACTTTAGTGCCGAAAGCGGACTCG
>VNJV01002400.1:0-35501 GCA_008042635.1 Drosophila nikananu
AGGGAAAACACGGTCCATATCCACCGCTTGGTCCATAAGCAGCGTTTTCTCCATAAGCAGCGCTTGGTCCGTTACCACCGCTCGGTGCACTTCCACCACTTGGTCCATTCCCACCGCTCGGTGCACTTCCACCGGTTGGTCCATTACCACCGCTCGGTGCACTTCCTCCGGTGGGTGCATTATCACCGCTCGGTGCACTTCCTCCGGTGGGTGCATTATCACCGCTCGGTGCACTTCCACCACTTGGTCCATTACCACCACTCGGTCCACTTCCACCGCGTGGTGCACAGCTGCCGTTAGGCCCGCAGCCTCCACATGGACAGTTCTCCTGGTCAAAAGGCGCTATCAGTTAGAAGCCTCAGCTACCTTTGATCTTTGCACTTACGCTCACCAATACGTAATTAGGATTCATGTACGTATACATGGTTATAATTGTGCGCGTTGGGTGCCGACCGGAAACCAAAGGAAACTTGAAACCGCTCGAATTTTGTCGGGAAAAGTGAGGAAAGGTGAGAACTGACGAAGGGTAAAGACAAATGAGAACTGACGAAAGCACGACAAAAATCTCGAAACTATTTTTGACAGCCCTTATTAGGCATTGCCCAGCTTACTTGATACCCGAAGCAGAAAGTTCGCACTAGCGTTTGGGAATACCAAAATCTCACAATCAAGCAGGCTGAGGTTATAGCCCGACGGTTGTCAAAAGCATATCCATATGAAAGTCTAGCGTTTTCATCATTCGTTTACAACATCTCGGCCTGTAACCATCTAAATTTCTCTATCGTCTCGGTTTATTTCCTTTTTTGGTTTAAAGTATGTAAATAAATTTTTAAATGAAAAGTTCTAAGGTACGTTTCTGATCTTTGTATTTTCAGAAGCTATAGAATCATGTGTTGCGGACCTCTCGGATTCTGTGGACCCTGCTCGCCCTGTGGCGGTCCTTGTGGCCCCTGTGGGCCATGTGGACCTTGTGGATCATGCTGCGGACCCTGCGGTTCCTGCTGCGGCGGATGTATGCCATGTGGGCCTTGCTGTGGACCCTTCGGCTCGTGTTGTGGCGGCTGCTGGTGCTAATTGGTGGCCACAACAGAAAATTATCAGATTCACCACACAGATCATGATTCATCCAACACCTATAAAGGCTTAACAGGAAATAATAATCTGAGACCGTAAAAAAAAAATTTTTGTTTGCTTTTGGGAATCGAATATTCATATTGGTTAAGAAATCTGTGCCGTGGACACTCGAGCTCTAACATTGATAGCCTATTCTTTTGCACTGCTTAGTACGAACCCAGATCTGTTTCTAGAATGGAGATTAGTGGTCGACTAATTGGAATAGTTCCAACAAGCTAAAAATGTGATATAGAATAAACGCCAACTTGTACTTGTCATGGCTTTCTGGTGCAGACAGCGGTCCTGCAACTAGTTCGGATGTGCCAGGAAGTCTGAACCCAGGATTTTTTGGCCAAAAATGGGCGATACAATATCCAGATATTGGATGCCAAGTGGCAAATTAAAAGGCGTTGTCGTCTTACGTATTTGCTAAGGTAGACCTCAAAAAGTTATGGAGCCACATTTGTTTTTGACGAATAGTAAAACCGTAGTTTAAAATTTAACTCAATGGAATTTGTCCTTAAGTCGAAAGCCTCCCACAAAATTATTTACGCTTGTAGTCCTTCTTTATCTTTCTATTAATTAATTAAAAAATTAAATAACTGATGAAATGATTTCATAAAACCCATGACGATCTTAACACCGTCCTACCAAAAACTCAAATTGCGTCCTGAAGGCATAGTTAAAATCCATATCATCGAAGTCAAAATCCCAAGTCAGCCTTGAAAATCGTTTTTGCTCACATGTCAAACGCAATATACTTTGTAGGGCTCGGAATAATTTCATTCTCTATCAGAGAGTTGAACGATAAACATCTAAATTTGTTGTTTTGTCTTGATTTGTTATTTGTCCGGTTACAGTAGGTGAACAAAAAAAAATTCGCATTTCTTTTACAAAAATAAAACATCTTTCTATTTTAGACGCTCAAGAAATTCATCATGTGTTGTGGACCCTGCTGTGGACCCTGCGGTCGTTGCTGTGGTCCTTGTGGACCATGCTGCGTACCCTGTTGTGTCCCTTGCTGCGCTCCGTGCTGCAGTCCTTGTTGTTCCCCGTGCTGCAGCCCCTGCTGCAGTCCTTGCTGCAACGGCTGCTGGTGCTAAATGGAGCCGCATGCTACCGGTGTCCACTCTCCTCAAGACATGACTGATCCAAAGCATCTACAGACTTAACCGCCAATAATAATTCAAGACAGAACAACTGTCAAAAAATTCAATTTTGTTAGTTTCTTTTGATTAGTGGGAATTTTCTTGACAGAATTTACAGGATGTATATTTTTTGATCTCGTCCCATCAACTGACTGGAATTGCTGACCAGTGAAGTACTTCCGCACCTTGTATCTCGTAAGTTCGACACTGTATCTTCTTCACATTTGAAAATAGGCATAATTTTATTAATTTGTAATAGAAAATTCAAAGTACTAAGTTCTAAAACCGGCCATTATATGGGTCACCCCTTTAATGCCGACTACAAATACAATCTTTTCCACTAATTAAGCTTCTTAAAACTTAACCTATACTTTAAGAAATAGGGGCATAAATAATAATAGTATAAATGCAAGTATCGAAATAAGCCGTTCTGTTATACGGAATCAACTTCATATGTTCTCAGGCCCATTAACAATGAATCGAACCATTACTCAACCTTTCTCCGGCCCGGTAACATCTAAATTTGTATTCTAGGCAGAAGCTTAATTTTTTCGTAAGGAAATTCTAATATTTTTCAATGGAAATAGATATATTGAATTATTTATAGATCGTGTGAAGATCAATCATGAGTCTAACACCGGGCGGTCCTTACTGTGGACCTTGTTGCGATCCTTGCTGTGGATCTTGCTGTGGACCTTGCTGCTATCCTTGCTGTGGACCATGTGGCCCTTGCTGCGTACCTTGCTGTGAGCCAAGTGGAGGGCCATCTTCTGAACCAGCCCCTGGACCTATGGAAAAAGGCAACTGCCCCCAACAAAACAATGATTCCTCTAAATCATCTGCTCCACCTTTTGGTTCCTCTAAATCTTCTGGGCCGTCTTCTGGGGCATCTTCTGGATCAGCCCCTGGAGCTACGGGAAAAAGAAACGGCCTCCAGGATTGCAATCTATAACAGCCGGTCGATCAGCCTACAACTAGATTACAAATTAATAAAAAGGGCCGGAAAGGGAGTAGAAAACAAAATGGGTTTTTGACTACATATATTTTTTTTGTAGAGCATCCATTTTCGTTCCTAAATGGTTCTTAATATGCAAATATGAATTGGGTTCAAGTCATTTATTCGTTTGGTTTCCGGTGTTATGGATGGTTGTAATATTTATATCTAGAAGGCTGAGAATTCTTTTTTTATCTGTCTTAATCCCATTCCCAATGAATCGAATCATTACTCAACCTTTCTCCGGCCCGAGAACATCTAAATTTGTAGTATATATATTAAATTGTTTATAGATCGTTTGAGGATCAATTATGAGTTTTACACCGTGCGGTCTTTGCTGTGGAGCTTGTTGCTATCCTTGCTGTGGACCCTGTTTTGCACCTTGTTGTGACCCAATGTGTTATGCCTCTAAATTCCATAGGCAATGCTCTGAAACTATGGAAAAACGCAACGGCCTTCAACAAAACTATGATCCTAACATATGTTCAGGGACACGCTCTGATCGCTCTAAATCTTCAAGACCATCGGCTAAAGCATCCTCTGGAGCTTCAGAAAAACGCAACGGCCTCCAGGATTGCAATCTTTAAGATCAGCATTGCTTAATACTATAGTAAAAATAAATAAAAAGGGCCGGAAATAAGTTGAGTAGAAAAAGAAATGCTTTTTGATTTTTTACTACATTCAAAACTGCACGGGAATCTTCGGAAGGTCTTGATAACGAAAGTGAATATTCTAGAATTTGGAGGCAGCGAAACAGAGGAACATGGCTTGGTCGGCTTGCTGACCAATAATATGTGTACTTTATGGGGTCGAATAGGATTCCTGCACTGCGGAACAAACTTCTGACTAAAATCATAATAACCTTCTAGAGAATAAAAGTGTATCAAGCTAGCTTTGCATTCGCCGTGAGTGTTCGTAGGTCTCGATGTAGAAAAACACGCCACTTTTAATCAGCATTCCGGACCGACAACATCAAAATTCTTCTCTAGTTTAGAGCCTTTTCTTATTTCTTAGTTCAGTGTAGGTATAAACGAAATCTATATTACATATTTTATTAAGATATTCCTTCAGAACTTTACGGATATGGGCTGTACACCTGGCGGAGCCTGCTGCGGATCTTGCGGACCGTGTTGCGGTCCTTGTGGTGGATGTGGTCCTTGCGGGTCCTGCCGGCCTTGTGGACCGTGTGGGCCTTGTTGTGGACCTTGCGGAGGGTGTGGACCATGCGGAGGGAGTGGACCTTGCCTTCCTGGACCCACGGAAAAACGCAACGGCCTTCAAAGATGCACTCCATACGGTCCCGCTAGTGGAGGCTTTTGTTGTTAATTTCATTTCGAGATTTAATGTCCATCGACCATCCATCCGTAACATTCCACCGAACAAGGACTTACTAAAGGCATTACTAGAGTTGAGATTTGGTTAATAAATAAAATGCACTGATTGTAAAACTATTTCCATGAATATTTTGTGACTACCACAAACGTCAAAAAGGATGTCTGGTCTTAATTGAAAAACAAATAGTATTCATGTCAACAGCTTCTATGAAGGTATTTTTAATATAATGGATAACTTTTCGTACCTAAACCTCCGCAATACAAAACTAGTTTATCAAAGTGCTTATTCAATTGCTTAATTTTACAGAATATATTACATTGCTTCTGTAAACTATGCTTTGACGATACACATAAAACATACACTGAGAAGTACCTCTCAGAGTTCTCAAAAAGCAAGAATCCAACTGAAATGCATAATGTTTTTTTCTAAAATTCCAGTCTTCTTTTTCCAACGTGCACACTTATGTTGCTATTCACTTGCCGGGCTAATGGGAGAATGGCAAAGGATTTCGGAAAAACAGAAAAGTCCAGGGAAATGCCAAGCCAACGAGGACAATGGCCAGGTTAAGTCCGCAGCTTGTGGCTTGCATTAAGCTTTCACTCACACACATGCTGGGCCGAGGGCCATTGCCATGGGGACACGGACAGCCGGATTCGGAGACGAAGCTTTTAATTTATGCCAACATGCTCGAGGTAATTGAGGAAATGGCAATGGCAATGCAATGCTGCTGCACGGTAAAAGTAGTCCTGGCTACGCAGCATTTAAATTAGCCAACTAGGGGATTTTAATTAGTGTCAAGTGCTTCGAAATAAATGGTGGCGCGGGGCGGGAGAGGAGTGGTCCTGGCTGTGGCCAATCAAAGCTGATTGCTAGCATCGTTACTCATACGCCCCGTGTGGCAGAGCAAAGTCAATTATTAATGGCAGCCCGGCTCGAGTGCAGACTGCTGACATCTCAATTCAAGCTGGAAATCAGGCAGGCAAATTGTTTATTGTGCGCAAGCAATAGAATGCCGGCGGAATGTCTGGGGAACTGATTTTCATCATTCATTTTGCCAGTCGACTTTTCCGCTTTCCACGCTGAATTATGAGGGCACTGCACGTGTGTGTGAGCTCTCGACGACGCAGTTGGGGGAATTCTAGGATGTGGCAGAGGCCAAGGGGTAAGGAAGCCGCAGAAGCATTCGAGTAGGACGGCTTGCAAATGTATACATCCCTTCTGCAATTTGAGTAGGGCAAACGCAGCAACATACGGAAGAAATACATAAAGTCTGATATTGACTCCTAAGGATCTCAATAAGAACCAGTAACTCTAGAACTCGCATATGCCGACACAGTTAATTTGGGTATCTGGGGGGGTCTCAAATAATAAATACTTTTATAAAATCCCCAAGGTATGGGCTGTCCCTAAATGAGTGTCTACCCAGTCGGCTTTTGGTGGGAAGTCGCACCGGACCTTTCCAAAATTACTCGTTTTCCGGCGTTCAAGGGCCACCCAACCGACCTCGACCGCCAGCCATGTCTGCGGCCATCGGCAGCAGCGATGGAGCCCGGGCTAGGACTTGGAACAGCCGTAGTTCCTCCTCGGTGGCAGAGACCATGCAGATCGGCGACGGACCGCAACAGCGTCGCCAACGACCGAGTCGCCCGAACCCACCATACCGGGTCAGCAGCCGGTTGTTGAACGCCGTGGAGCAGCGACTCCGGACTAGTTCACACCGCCGTGCCGCCCTGTTGCGCAAGCTGAGGCTGCAGCGGAGCCTGGAGTTTTACAGCGGCCTGAGGGGCAGCCAGGCAGGTCCTGCGGCCGTGTTCGGTTACCATCCCGCCCTGAATGTCAACCAGCCGGTCTTTGGGAACTGGTACGGCATGGGAATGCTGCCCAGCAGCGATGGCGATGATGAGGATCCGGGTAGCCACCACTGGGAGCAAGCTCAGCTGCACTTCCAGCCGTACCTCGGCCAGAGGCCACCTTTCCACCAGCCACCCAGGTCCTTCCTACTCCGCCTGGACCGAAGCCACCTGAAGCTGGTCGGCGACCTGCTACACGAATGGGGTCTGAGGGAAGCCCTGCGACTGGGCCTTAACGAGGTATTCTGCTTGTTCCGCTTTTAACCCTCTCGGATCGATAATAAAATTATAAGTCGTTTCCACGGGTCCATCTGGATGGAAGTCGGTTCCCAAACGAGAGCTTCATGCATATGCAGGGCGCTATCTTCTGACCCAGAGGGAAAGCCTCTTCCGAAGAGCTTCCACTGCCGCGGGTTGCTTTCCTTGCCCAAGATATGCGGCCCACCGAATTTTGGATTCACTTTCGTTTTTAAGACTTAAATTTCAAGACTCGACTGTAAGCCAGTCAAAAGTGGAATCTTATTTGCTTAGCTTCATCCAGCTCAAAGAGGGAAAGGAGAATGGCTGCCAAAAACGCTGCTAAGATGGTAGACAACATATCCCTCGAACGCAGTTATAATAAAATTGATCTTGATAAAGAACATATGTTAGTAGTTCCCAAAAAATATTAAGTTTATTCCATTTCTGGACTCTGATAGACTGATTTTGGCTTGAAGGGCGTTCCAAATTCGTTGCTTGCCTGCCCCAGATTCTCGCATATGCCGCAAGTTTTACACAACGCTGCCGAAATAACAAGCGATGAACAGGGCGCCCAACACGCGTGCATCTGGATTCCGCACACACTCCCAGCCACATACCCACTCTCACACACACCCCCAAACACGCACACACCGCACCCACACACTGGCATTCACATGCACAGAAGACGCGCTGCGTTCATTTTGCGCCTTATCTGCGGTCGCAAGTGTTGCGCCATCGCAGCCCGAGTGCCTGAAATTATGCTAATTTCTGGGTTTTTATGCAGCCAACATGGAGCAGCAGCAGGAATCTGCATCCCCATGGCCGAATCTCCTCCAGTTCCGCGGCTCCTCCAGCTGCTGCGTGTTGGATGTCGGTCGGCGCTGGATGTTCCTTGTTGGCTCTTGCTGCTCCGGCTGTGCATTTTGTGGCGTAAGCACTGGGAGAAACGGCTGAAAGGGAAACTGGAGAGTGATTTGGGAACATAATATTAGCAAAATATAATAGTTCTAATTCCATTACAATTAAAATAATAAAAGAAAAGGAGAATTTGTTTATAAGGACAAAGGTGAAAATTTCTGTCTAAGTTCCATTTCATTGTTCAATTCATCTCGACATTTATTTTTCAGGGTGTCTAGCCTCAGCGATGAGTTCTGGGTTGGAAAAAAGGGGGTTGGTCGCCCTGCTGATAACGCAGCATTAATAACACCCTCTTGGCCGGCTCGCTCTTACTTGATGATTGAAAATCCAGCGAACTGCTCCCGCGCCCAAAGTATGCACCACTCATTTACTTATCAGGCCTGGGAGCTATGGCTGTAGCTGTAGCCCCAGCGAAGCGAAGTCCACAGGAGAATTTGTGGCACATTTGGGAGCTAAGCAGCGGGCAAAAAGCTTCACTGAAATGGAGTCCAGCAGCTGCTGCTGCTGCCATTTCCATTGCCATTGCCATTGCCACTGCTACTGGTCTCTGGTCTCCGCTCTCCGGTCTTGTTGTGGCCAGTGTTAACATAAAACTTGTGCAGCGATAAACCCTGGGCCCGCCCAGGACATTGTCCGGCCGAACATTTGTTAGCCAGCCCTTAGCTCCTGCTCCGGGGTATTTTCTGGACCCTGTGCCGGCTGCATATTCAGGCTCTTTTCTTTTTCCATTTCGCCCTGGTCGACGGGCATTTGAAAATTTCAAATTTCTGTTTGGCTTTCTCTCTCTCTAGTGGCTACTTACAGACTCGTCCCATGCTGTCCGTATTCCCTGCATTTTGTACTGGGTATTATGTGGGTGGATACGTGACATATACTTAAAGAAATAGCATAGATAGGGTAAGAAATATCCCCTAAACAACCTAGAAGCCTCCTATTCATTGCTAATGAACTGCAGTTACTTAAAAGTTTATAACTTACAGAGCTACTTAGTAATAAGTATTTAATTTCTAATCATTGTGACCTGTTTTCTTACCTTGGTATTAGGTAGTTTAATAAGACACTGATTCCGTCTGTTTTAAAAATGCTCAAGTTGATCCTAAACAAATGTCTTTTACAGAGAAACCCTTAAAAAATACCATGATTGATTTACCCTACAGCAGGCAATGGATTAATTATTGTATCATATTCTTCACCAGCACAAAACTTTCTTTTCCACCGAATCAAAATAATGCCTCAGAGAACAAAAAAAGACTTTTAAAAAGCCTTCATCACCGGCCACCAGGGTAATGGGTTAATGAATTTCAGCCGTAATTACCCGGCCCAAGGGGAGGGATTACCCCAAGGGGGCCAGGCTCAGAACGAATGTTATGACCGCCGGCCAAGGGTTCCTTTTAATTATTGTTTATAACAGCCGGATGCAACTTTATCTTGTTTATTTTATGCATATTTTTTTCCGCCATTTAAATATTCCGACAGCGGTAAAGTTTCGATTGTGTTTGCAGTTTTTCCCCTGAATATTTATCCAGTTGATATTGCCCGGCAATTGGTCTTTGTTTTGTTTTTTCTCCTTTGTTTTCGGGTCCATTTCGATTGCATATTTAATTGAATGATTCCTTATTGGCCCTTGAACGATATTAAGTCAATTGTGAAGAGGGATGTTCCTTCGGGAATTTGTAACTTGGAACTTTGAAGAAGAGCTTACCTAAGAACAAGCTTATAGAAAGGAATTGTTTATAATAAAAATTAGGGTTAGTGAACTTAAGATTCTATTTAGTTTCAAGTCAATTCTTTATTGATGGAGTAATTTATTTTTACAAGTTCTGTGGTACATCAGCCATGGAGACACAGGTACTTCGAATCGTTAAATTTCAGTCGTTTCAATGCCTTAAGTTGATAACCTTTGAGGGGAACCCGACCGGCTTTGGCCGATTTCAATGCGTCAACGTCTGTGTCTGCTCCGCTTGTCATGCATTTTACGCATGAGAAAGTATTTCCAGTTAACAAGTGCGAGGGTGGCCCTGGCTGCGCAAAAAGTATCCCCCATGCAGGAGTGCCCGAGGAGATTCCCATAAAAATAAATCGAAATGGAGCCGGAGCTGGAGCCGAAGGGAGGGAGTGCCGGGATAACAAGCGGCGGTGCTCCTTGCCAACGGAGGACGCAGGAGGAACGGGTTTGTTTATGGCGCGATATGAATGACACGTGACTGGGAGACACCAGACAAGCGGCAGCAGCAGCAGCAGCCTCGCCAGACGCTCGCAAAAATTATGAAATTTAGCGCAAGCCACAGAGCTGGAGTTGCTGGAGGGAAAAAAGGCGCACAGTGGGCTCACGCACACTGCGGCACATCCAGCTATGTGACAGCTCTGCCATATCGCACCTGCTGCACCCACTCACCGGACAGGTGGAGGAGCTGGCAAGCAAAAACCGACGGCCAATGCGCTTAGCACTTTCATTTCGTTTGCTGCAAATTGCTTAACCACAATGCATATGTATGCAAAGCGCTGACTCTCACACGGCCAAGTACACGGGGAGGAAAGGGGGTGCACTTGACTTAAGTTTAATGTGGAATTTGCAATTATTTTTGGTGCAAGTATTTAATCATTCCTTAAAGTTTCCTTTTAAGTTTACTTGAACTTGTTTAGTTTTCTGTGAATTTATAAATAATAATTTTTATATTCATTAAGCAGGAAGGTCGAAGGTATTGAAAATTTTAGATTAAAGCTATTAAAGTAAGAAATAACCTTAATGGAACTTAAAAGTAATTAGTTCTTAAAAGTTGACCTAAACTCTCAACCAAAAATCTCAATATCATTTCCAATTCCTACAAGAAAATTACATTTAAACATCCCCAAATACAGAAAAAGCCCTAAAGAATATTCTCTAAAAATATAAATACTAAAGAAGTTCATAAATAAAAGCAAATTCAATCCAAGGCTCCCTTAAATTCTTTCTGTGTTAGAGCATATGATGGCATTAGTAACGTGAGCCCGATGTGGTTTTTTCCTTGGAACTCTGTTGCAAGGTGTCGCTGGCAGCTGCTCGGCTCAATCTAGCTGCTAACGGTTTAACGCTTTGCTGCCCTTTTTCCAAGGCTTTCCCCACCCCGAAAAGAGGTGTAGCTTTAGGCACTCATTTGCGGTTGCCAGGCAGGCAGACAGACAGATGGGAATCGGTTCGCAGTAGAATAACAACCCAAACAATGTTGTGACAAAAAAAATTAAATTAAATTCCGTGTAACTAGCTATAGCTTCAGATGTTTGAGAGCTCAAAGACGCGAAGCATCCCCGCATTTTCATCAAATAATTTGCTCTGATTTATTCACAGTCCCAATTCCATTTAAAACGTAAAATGTTATTTATTTCCTTTTCTTCCTTGCTGCAAAGTAGGCAACAATTCGTGAGGCAATCCCCGTTATAAGCTCAGATGTGGGCGTGCATGTGTGGGTGTGCTTAATACGCATTACCGTAGGTGTGTATAGGCTGATTATGACAGAGTTTGCATTTCCCATCCGGATTCTATATTCAGAAAATGTGTAAAGGAAATGAAAACACACTCCATTTTCGTACGCCGGAAGGAGCTTAAAGCTGAACGAATCGAGTCCTAAACCCAACAGATATTTCAATGGAATAGTCCTCGAAGAGAAAGAGAATTCCGGGCGAATAAATTCCCAATCAATTTTTTGGTTGAGGACCCTCACCTTTCCCCTTGAAGTGAAAGCTTGAAATTTTTGCTCTTTAAGAAGCTGCATTTTGTTTATTCTATTCTATTTTCCACTTTTCCCAACAGCCATAATAAGTGCACAACAAATTCTTGGCAATCAATTACAAAAGTTGCAGCCGAGTTTGGTGCATTTAAACTTTCTTGGTAGCCGACTTTTCCACCGTTTAAAAGCCACGCTTGACAAATCGTTATAATCGTTCTTGATTATTATTTGGTCAACAGAAGAGTGAACTTGCCATTAATTTTAATTACTATTCAAACTCACTTAGCTAGAAAATGTTATATTTTTTACTCAATAGGGTTGGTTTTAAGCTGAATGTAAATATGAAATTAATTGTTTGAGGTACAAATAATATTTACTATCAATTTCACATCCGTCTGTTTGATTCAGAGAAAGTTGTATGTAGTTATTCAAGCTAGTTCCCCTCCAGGTAACGGAAGCGAACCTGTCAAATGCACTGTTCCTTGAACTCCAAACAACCACAGGCACCGCCATGTTGAGGAGGATCCACTAGCTTTCCATCGACCACCAACCACAATGCCCCACGCACGCATGCCACTCGCATTTCCTGTTTTTTGTTTTCGTGGGCCACAAAGTCAAACGTCGCATATTAAACAACATTCGGCTGTCTGAGTGGCGGATCAAAGCCGCAATGCCGCAGGCCAATAGATGGGTTGCCCCACGCCAGGCCAGGCGCACCTCCTGGCGATTTCTCATTCATTGGGTGAGTGGGAAAACACAGGGAAAATATGTCAAGTGCCAAATGCCAAATGCTATAGAATAGCCTGAAATATTAAGATAGCCATGATCTGTCAGCGGAGCAAGTGTCAATTTGATTAATTGAGCAACATGCTCCCGCTGTTTTCGGCCAAGACGCTGTTAGCTCTGCTCCCTGTGAAGAGAGAACAACTTTTACGTAAGTGTCATCAGAGCGGTGGCCTTGGCGAAGAATTCAATAAAAGCATTGCATAACTTAGCCCCTGCTCTCTTCGGGACAACTTGGTTCCACCCTTTTCGGGTTGGCTAAGGCGGAAATGAATTTTTCCGCTTGACCCAATTCGCTTGCATGTATAAATCCGTTGTTTGTTTAAGCTTTAAGTTTGCTACTATTTTTTCAGCTTGTATCTCAATTGAACTCGAGGGGCGGAGTGACGACATAATTTATGCTGAAAGTGTTAAGTGGCCGATGAAAAGTGAAGTGGCTCAAAGTACACGGGAAAATTGAGCCGGAGGTGAGTGGCTTTGGCTATTTAAACGGGGGATTTTTATTCATGGAGTGAGTCCTGCAAAATAGCATTTCACGGGTCCTGTGTTTGTTCCCTCTTTAAATCATACGTTTTTGCGCTGCAGCCGCTCATCTGGCTTGTTCCACAACTGATATATTGTCATTCATATGTTGTGTCAGCAATTTGTTAGCTTTATGGCTACTGCCACGCCCCCAGCTGTCGGCCCCAAAAACGAAGAGCGTGGGGTTGGGGCGGGGTGATCGGGAAAAAAGTAATAGGAGCGGAAAAGGGAAAACCCAAAACTTGCGTACATAAATTGTATTTATGCACTCTACCCTCTGCATTCTGTCATTTCCTGATTTCATCGTTTTTATGTGCCATGGCTTAAAAAAAGTAAACGGGGAAGTGAATACATGCACAGATTGTGCAAAAATAATATTAAAGGGGATTTTACTTTTAATTTAATTAACTTTTAATATTACTTTTTTAAGCATTTGCCGTGTTTATTTTGCTTTAATATTTCCCCAAGGACTACACATCCATGTAGTCTTTTAGCTTTACATTTATTGTTGATCGATGGATTAAAAATTTGACTATCCAGTCCTAAGATACAACCCCGTCGGTCCATCAACTTTAAACCTTGGAAGTTTTATCGTTTTTGCCAAGGCATGTTTGTGCCATTTTGCAGTTTATTACCTTGATTGCAGTTCAACTTGTGCATTTCCTTGAGCGAGGCAGAGTTTACTAAAAAGTTACTTTGGTTGCAGTTCCCTAAAGTTTTTTACAACTCCGGCAATCTATAAACTTGATCATAAGTTGTCAGATTAGATGTTCCAGCAACCGGAGCAAACGAAATCAAACATTCGAAGATAGCTCCCCAGTCAACTTTGAATCTAGCTTAATTATTGTAAATTCCAAATGGGGGACTGTCGTAATACAATCTTAAAGGACCTTATAAGCTCGTTCCACTTTCTTGAACAGTTCATGAAGATCCATATGCAATGCATTGACTCCGAGGAGCGGGGACTGCGCCAAAGCATGGATAACTGGGAATCGGCCCACAGGACTTTTGAACGGCTGGGAAATCTACAGGAATTACAGGTACTAATTTCGAAGGTGATGGCGAAAATATAATGTCAATAAATCCTCCTATTTATAGGGCTTATTGAACGAATATCAGCGCCAGCAGAAGAAAGTTCAGTCGACAATTAAGACATTTTTGGAACTTAACCAGGACCTCAAAGGCTCCAAGTACTATTTGGAGGCAACTGAACTCATCCAGGAGCAGAAGGCCTTGGAGGGCCCCAATGCCCAGCAAATGAAGGATCAACCGTATGGAGGAATCCCGCAGCTAGCAGCTGCTGAAAGGGAAGTGCAAGAGTTAGATCCTCAACCTTCAGATCAGAAGCTATCCCAAGCTGAGTAGAATTTCATATAAGAAACGCTATTTTACTAGTTTGATTTGACTGCGAAATATTATTTGCAAACCATCAAAATCAGCTCTTTAGAACAAATATAAAATTAATGTTAAAACTATGCTTTAAGTCCATATATTTCTTAGGAGTCTGTAAGTTGCCTTTCTGGAATTATCCTGCGGGGCTGACCTGAAAAAGGTAAGCGGCCAAACCGCAGGCTAAAGTAATTTCTACTTAGCCGCAACTAACTACGGCCTTCTCTGAAAAGTGTTGGAAAAAAGGCGAGGAAACTTTGGAACGCCTCAGAAATTAAAATAAAGTGGCAACAAAGTGAAAAGCGAGTGGCCCATGCCCTGGGAGCGGCAGCATCTTGAAGTTCTGGCCAAAGCCAAAGCCCGGCTAACTTCCGTTTGGGCCAACACTGTACCGCAGCAACCACTTCTTGTTGCCATTACGTTTTCCATTCTTATTCTCGCCTGTGCCCTTGCACGGTTAAAAATGAATATTAAATATATTCATCGATTTGAGTTTTTAATCTTGTCGCTTTTGGTTATTATTAAAATAATCTTTGCATTCTGAAATTATGTTTTACCACTGAGGGAAGAAAATATGTATTAAAAACTGTACGTAATGAAATACAAAACCTATCAACAATTTTAACAGATTCTTAGGATATTTCCCATGTTCGATTTATTGGTATTAACCAATCTATTATTCTGTTATTTTCTCTGTACGCCTGCTGACTGCGGCGAGTGCGTAGGCGTTGAGTTCACGTCTCTTTTAATAATTTGTAACTCATTTTCCACTCGGAAAACAAAATAACGACAACAACTGTAGTAGCGGCGGCAGTGGCAAGCAATTCACCTTTTGAGCTCTTCTGCTGCGGCCATGGGCAAAGCCTAGCACAAAGTGAAGAGTGAAAAGTAAAAAGTAAAAAGTTCTATGCCAAAAAGTCACTAAAAAGGAGAGGAAACTTTTCTTGGTTCTGAGTAAGGACACTACATTTGGGTTAACAGAAAAATTACGCTATTGGAGGGGCCCAAGAAACAGTTGCTGAAGAGTGTGAAGTTTCAAGACCTCTGAGAGGACCCTGCTTGCTATTTTCATACCTATTAAAGTCCACACGAAACGCTTGCTGGGAAACAATTTTATTATCATGTACTGCCTTCTTTGGACAGATAATTATTTGAAAATTTTAATATTCCCAGTCAGTTGAATAATAATAACACTATCGAACACAAAAACAAGAACAAGAGCAAAAAACTAATCAAAATTAAGGCCTTAAAAATGCTTGAAGGGAAATTAATCCCAGGTGAAGCATTGCCTGGAAACTGCCAATGGCCTGGGCGTAGTTACAATTATTCAGCTCGAGCAACTTCCAACTGAAGACCCAATTCATTCCAGTCACTTGGGAGAGCTTTTGAATCAAATACTTCCTATCACAATGAAGCCGCAAATCCATCCTGGGTGGCACAGGAACTCCGTTAAGCTTCTTTAGACTCGGCCACATGTACAGGACTTCGACTTCGTAGCCGGGCGGCAGAAGATTCCGCTTCAAATTCAACTCGACGAGCGGCAGGAGCCTCAGAGCCTCCAGCCAAGACAGGCTATTCAGATCGTTGTTCTCCAGAGAGATCGACTTCAGTCGTGGCAAACGGTCCTCCACACTCCAGAAGGGCCGAAGGCTGCTCAAGTGATTCCGGTCTAGCCCAAGGTGCTCCAGTTCCGGCATCTCCCGCGCCAAGAACCAGAGCACCGAGCTCATGCAGTGCGGACTGGCCAGGGCGAAGAACTTCCCCTGCAGGACTGCCTCCTGGTGAAACTGAGTCAGGTTTACGCTGCGCCGTGTGGGATCGTATCTGCTCAGAATGGCCTGCTTCAGGGCCTCCCTGTGAGCCTCGTTGTACTGGACAATGGGCATTCGGTTGTTGACCCCCAGCCACAGACGATTAGTCACTCTGCAGAGCCGGAACAGAGCGCTCGCCACGGCGTATCCATTGACGTAGAAGGTGAAGAGAGCGCTGGCGTCTTCCGCCGCATCGGGCTCCCCGCCGGAGTGCAGATAGTGCGGCTCCAGTTTCAGTGGTTTTATCTTTTGCCGGATGCGTCGCAGGACGCGGTTAATGCCCATGTGATCCTTGCTGAAGACCAAGACGCGATACCAACCATGTGTACTGACCGGCAGACTGGGCAGACAATTCAACCACATCCCTCCTTCAGATTCCTCCAGCTCCTCGAGTCTGGGTGTGGAGGGCCATTGGAGACCTTCTCTGCCGGTGCCGTATCGCCGCGGTGTACTAGGCATGGTCACTACTACTAATTACTACGAACCGGGGGCAAGGCGTACCGTACCACTTACTAAGGAAAAATCGACTAAAAAGTAAAATTTTTTCAATACTGGTCTTGACGATACAAAGACCCAAACGGAAGCTTCGCCGAAATTCCTATGATACTGGCGGCCAAATCCGAATACAAGCATAAAAATATAAGTCCCGGGTAAAGGGATCATGTTTTAACTTTGTATAAATCCAAAAAATACTTCTAAAATTCATGGGGTTACATTATCAAAATTAAAAAAAAAATCGGCAAAAAATGGAAAACGAGTTTTGAATGCAGAAAAGTTAATACTAAGAAGAAAAAACCAAACCAGACTGAAATCGGTTGAGTTTAGCCCAAGTTATGATCAAAAAACCCTTTAAGGTGTTGGTGATTTTTAAGTCAAAAAAAATTCAAGGGGTTACATCATAAAAATTTTAAAAAATCGGCCAAAATTTAGAAATCGAGTTTTAAATGCAGAAAAGTTCTCCCATTAAAACTAAGAAGAAAAAACCAAACCAGACTGAAATCGGTTGAGTTTAGCCCAAGTTATGATCAAAAAACCCTTTAAGGTGTTGGTGATTTTTAAGTAAAAAAAAATTCAAGGGGTTACATCATGAAAATTATAAAAAAAATCGGCAAAAATTTAGAAATCGGGTTTTGAATTCAGAAAAGTTCTCCCGTAAAAACCTTTAAGCAAAACCTTTAACAGCAGCTATATAAATACGTTCCAAATATTTGATTTTAAAGTATAATGATATTTCAAGTTTTACATTTACAGAACTTGATTTTGTTCTCTTTATTAAACAATAGTTTCTGTGGCAGCTATATGATGTAATCTTTCGATTTGCACAAAATTAAAAGCAAAATTCTGAAATAATATCAAATGGCTATATCTCAGAGCAGATCAAAACTATGTTGCAAGTTTATTTATAGAATATATGAAAGTATATTGAGAACTGGGAAAGTTATACTATTTTTCTTGTACATAATGAAAACTATCTTCAGAAATTTATCCAGAAATTCTAAATTAAGGTCCTTTGCTAGATCAACAACAGAGTTGATTCTGATCGAAAATATATAAACTTCATTGGGTCGTAAATGTCTTCTTCACTACATTGCAAACTTCTGACTAAAATGATAATACCCTGCAAGGGTTTATAATAAGATCATGTAAATATTTATTTTTGCATTAATTTTAAATTTTGTAATATTAATGTCATTTAAATTTTTGTTTAATTTACATATAATTTTTGAAGCCGAAACGCTAAAAATTACTTGTTCACCACAGTTGGTTTAAAAATTGAATAATAAAATCCACCACGTGGTCTAAATAGTAGTAGAAATTTTCCCATATAGGGGGCTCTGTATGAAATTTTAGCGACATCTATATCTGGTTTAGAAAAGGTATGTTCTGCCACTATTTCCTATAGAGGTCGCTTTTTCAGAAAAACCTAAAATACACTCAGATATATTTTGATTTCTTTTCAAATTGATCAAGAAATTTAATTCAATTTAAAATTTGTTTTAGGAGAATAATTTTATTAGACAGCACAGAGGTAAAATGAATTTTAATTAAACTATTCTTTTAAATTTTAAGCGTTGTTTACTGATGGTCAGCCGACCTAAAAGAGAAGGTATTTCATTATGTGGATGACCACCAGCATGGCGAGCACTCGCTCCGGAATAGAGAGTGTTGGCGCGGATGATTTCTTTCCGCGGTACTTTTTAACAGTGTACGTCGACTGCACAACGACATGTTGTGGCTGCGAAGGATTAGGATTGGGTTGCACTGCAGGTACGATGGGAACAGGGGCGGGCGCAGGAACGGCCTGAGGAGCTACAGGAGTGTGAAGAGGAGCACTTGGAACAATGAAGCCCGGAGCAGGTGCAGGGACCGAAACGGGAATAGGAGCAGCTGCAGGAACAGGAGCAGGGACAGGAGCAGGGACAGGAGCTGGAGCCGGAGCCGGGACTGAGGCGGGAGCCGGAGCAGCAACCGGTGCTGGCGGCGCTGGAGAACCTGCTGCTGGAACTTGCATCACTGGAAAAGGCTGTGGCATCACGGGCACGTGACCTGAACTGGGAGAGAGCTGCGGTGCTGGCTGGTTGGCCTGCTGCAGAGTGGGACAGATGAGGTTCACGGTCTCCGTGTAGGTCTTGGGATTATCGGGGTGGGGTTGACGTATAATCTGCTTGTAGCAGCCATTGGCATCGGGAGCGCCAGTTTCAACGACGGTCGCCTTCTTGGCATCTGGCTGCACGGGCACAGCCACGGCAATGGGAACGGGTGCTGGAGGAGCGGGGGGAACTGGAACGCCGCCTGCATAGTAGTGATGCACATGGGCCACAGGAGCAGCAGGAGCAGCGGCGGGAGCGGCAGCCGGAGCCTGATTAGATTTGCCCACCATGTGGCCCAAGACACCGCCAGCTACGATTCCGCCCAAGATGCCCGCACCTAAAGGGAATGCACAGAGACAGATTTAAAATCTTAACTTCTAATAAAATTAAATTAAATATGAGATATCATTATCGACTACGATAAATATATAACTTTGTTGCTTTTCACTCACCAAAAGCCCTTTTGCGGCCACGTCCAGGGCGGGCTTGACTAAATGGCACCAGACTCAGCCCGAGCAGAGCCACCAGGACTAAAACCTTTACCAGATTTCGATTCGACATGGTTAGTAAATGGAACACACAGCACCCGCACTCGATTTGAAAGATATATTTGGCTAATTCGGCGATCAAAAACGTAGTGATCGCAATCAGACCTGCGCTCCTGACTCACTTGCTCGCAACGACCAGAATGTTTTGACGACTTTTCAAATATTTACACAGTTGTGCCGGCAAAGTTAACGAAATTCGTTGTGCGTCGCATGGTAATGGAACGCTTTAATTTCAATTTTAGCGGCACATGAAACGCTCATTAACACGCTGAGGTCTTATACCTCGACACGAGGTTTTGTTTTAAACACCTAAACGCTGATACATTTTAGAAGAGAGCTGGTATTATGCAATTAAATATTATTTACCAAAAGGTTTCAAGTCTAAGAAGCATTGAACTCTACATTTTCTTGGTTAGCAGATGTATGTATCTGGGAGTGCTCTGGTTTTTATTCGACTGATAATTATTTTCATATAATTTATTTTAACAATGGTAAGTTGATTTTAAAGATTCTAAGCATTTATATTTACATTGTATGTACTCCTGACGTTACCACATGCGTGCTCTTTTGACTACATTGTTGCAACTTTCACCTTAACAGAATGGCTGTGCTGTCATGAGCCGCTTGTCTCCTCAGAGCTATAACAAAGGAGAACAGACATAATGGCAGATCCGAAAGTGTTGTTATTAGCTCGGCTTAAGGTTGTGTGATTTAAGACCCGAAAAAAAATACAAAATGGGATCAGTAAAAAAAAACAAACGGTAATTGTTTAATGAGTGGCAGTCGTCCCTCTGCCGCCCTTTTGAATTCCATTTCGGCAGCCTGATGGCCGAAATTTGGTAGTTTCGGGCGACAGGACCGGGAGCAGCAGCTGGTGGAAACATGGTGGTTAAGTCCTGCACATGGCACGTGAGGCTCCATTTAATTTTCATCATTTCTCGGCCAACCCTGGAGGACACGCAAGCCGGTTTGAGTTAACACTGGAACACTGCGAAGGCCTCCCTATCCCGTCCCGCGATTCCAGCAGCTCCAGCAGCTATTGATTAAATCGGCTTAAAGCCTTGACTAATGATGACAGAAGATTTGGCCGGAGAACATGAAGCGCTAGAGCGCATAATTCGCTGGTGGAAGCCGCCGAGTCATGGGGCCACACTGGCAACTCGGTGTCGAAATGACCTGCATCAAATGTTTCGTCCTGAGAAATATCCAGTCATTTGTACTCGCCGGATTTGCCGGCAATTTGTGAGACGCGACTTTAATTCGCTTAATAAATATTTGCTTAGTTTCTGGGCTCGCTCAGGTCTCCGTAGGTTTGCTTACAGGAGGTGGGAAAGAAAGGGACATGGGCATCTTCTCCTTAAGCACAATGGACAATTGTCAATTGCAGGACATTCTCTGCCTTTTTGGGGGTGCGACACTCGAGTTCCACTTCCCAGTTAGCCATAAATCATTTGATGGGCGAAGCACTGGAGAAAAATTGGGAAATAAGACTTTAGATTAAATATATAACAATATAAAAATTATGTTTTTTGAAGCATTAAAAAATAAAATGATTTCCCTAAGGTTTAAACCAAAAGAGATATTTATTTTAAATTAAACTTCTAAATTTCAAAAATTGAAACTGATGAAAATTTGTGATAATTGTTTTATGTAATGGTTGTAATTTTCGCGGAGCGGCAAATAACTTTTTTATATAAAAGAGAGATAATACATATATAATAATTAGTATATATATATATTTATAATATAATAATTTCGATACTCTTTGTCTAAGACATTTAAAACTGTGTCCTTTGTATACTTACTCAATTCTTTATGTTTTTCAACGCATTTTTTCATGTGCAGCCTGGCGATGATGATGAGGAAACCGTCAGAGGCAGGAAGTGCCAGGACATGCGGCCAGGAGCTGCACTGCCTCTTCTTTCTGGCCCGCTGATGGACATCTTGGGGCCAGGGACCTCTGGCGAAGGGCCCCTCTCCTTCGCCACGCCAGGGATAATGATGCGCAAATCGCTGGCAGTCATCGCAGCCTCCGCTTGCCAAGTCCTGCGAGTCCTGCGAATGTGCTGCTGCTTTGTTTCATGTTGTGGTGGCTGGCTTTTAGTTGCCTCTATTATCCTTAATGCGAGTCACTTTGTTAGGAACGTCAGTCGTCGGCCTGCAAGCGCCATTATCGTCATCGTGCTGGATGGCCAAGGGAAAAAATATGAATCGGAAAATGTGCAGACACGCCGCCTGCCGCCGAAAATGCACGAGGATAAAGATAAAACATGACAGGCGGTTCACATCCAGTCATTTATAATAGGGCCAATATGACCGCGACCGCATGTGGCCGCGCCCCTTTTCCCCCCAGAAGCAGTTTATCATCCGCAGTTGAAGTCTGAGCCGGAAGCTGGCCTGAGACCGGGTCTCACCGAAGAGAGCACAAGAAAGGAGCTCCTTGTGGCAGAGCAGGGCTAATGAAATAATTGTTGCCAGCTATTTACAAGCATCTAATTCCAATTCCGATGCCGATTCGATGGGCTGCCAATAAAAATATGCCATAATTATCTAGAGCCCAGGCTCTGCTGCGGCCAAGATAAACCTGTCCTGGCCTCGGCGCAGGCTGCAATGTTAATGACATAATTTAAAAAGCATTTCATTAATAGCCGATGTCAGCCGCTGGGCCCAGGACTCTGGAGGGAGGCAATTAAAATGCGGACAAAGAAAGCTTGTTCGAGGCCGGATTGGAAATTCAGATGCTGCCCGGGCTAGAATGTTAATGGTAATTACAACTGATTCGCATCGAATATGGGTGAATAAGTGGCTGGCTCTTTAAAATAAACAGGGGGAAGAAAAAGCACAGATTAAAGGCAACTATTAAAACACTAAATAAGTTCTGGAGCTTTGTTTATAACCATCAAATAAATATTATTTAGTTTAAAAGCCTTCCTTCGCATAAATTAAACTAAATATACTAAAAACGAATTTAAAGAAAAGCCTCTTTAGCATTCGCGAAGTTTTTCCAGCTCCTCTCCAGTTTATCTGGAACTTTGGCATCGTCTCCGCGGCCACCGAAAATATGTTTTGGCCACGCAACCCCCGATGTCCTGGCCATGTCAAATCATTTGTATATAATTCACATCCTTTTCGGTTCTCGGTATTCGGTCTTTGTGCCCGGTCGTGGTGATTTATGGGCCGCTCTTCTTTCTGCCATGTTTGGAAATGTTTCTGTGTAAATATGCCAGCAGCGGGACATATTCCAAATTGGTCCGTGCAAATTGTTTGCCTCAGCACTATTATCCTTTTCGCAGGATGTCGCCGCTGCTCGCTTTTTAGGTAATTGCTGACTCCTGCCATTCCGGCTGGTAAGTTATTCGATTCCGATACGAAAATTTGATATTCCGACCACATGCTGTGATTAAATTGTTGATGCCAGCGCTTCTCCCCGGCAGTTGTGTGTTTTGTAATTGAAAATATGTAGTTTTTGGCACTGATGAGAGAGCCCAACTTTGTCCGAAGAGGCGTGACTGAGATTGCAGCATTTGATTAGAATTTGGAAGCGAAATGGCACTGTCTCAGGAAGTTTTTTACAGTGATCAGTTTCCGCTTAGATTGTTGCCAAACTAAAGAACTTGAATAGTTCCTAAGGGTAGTACATAGAACTAGATATTTGTATTAATTATTAAAAGAAAAGCAAGCCAAAGCTAAGAGATAAAGCAGTTCTATAGAGAAATATTCAAACAGCGAGAAAAGCTGCGGGAGACCTGGTTAGTTTAACGATAAAACTATCATTAATATTTTGAAATTGGGAAAAATAAAGGAGCCTACCTCAGAGAGTCTTACTAGTCCTCTGATTTGTTTAATGTTTTAATGATTTAGCCACAGTTTTACACTGGCTACTTGCAATGACTTGAGCAATTTTCACAAATTGAATTTTCAACTTTTGAGCCTGGCCCCTGCCTGGTTTTGGGGGCACCGCCTGCTGTGCCATTTATCAAAACTAATGCTCGGAAATTTCACAAACTACGGCCAGGCAGGGCACCGGCTCGGGTGCCTTACGCAACACTTGAGAGCATGCAAATTTAGTAAATTGGAAATCGGTTGCCGCATTCCGAGACCGCAGACCATCGCCTGATAGGTTTGCCGCCGAGCGGCGATACACAACTGGACGGTGGGTGTGGCCCGGTCCGGTCCCGACCTCGGATGAGTTCCTGGTCAGGCCAAAAACTTCAAGACGGGCAGGGCATGTGCATTTGTCATAAATTAGAAACTGTAACTCCGAGTGTGCTCGCTTTTTGCGACCGGCCCAGCCAGCACTTAGATTTATTGCAAATAACTCTGCCTCCCCATAACTTTTTTCAGTGCACATTTTATGCTGCGCACTCGTGCGCCGGTCTTGGCTGAATTTTTGTGGCCCAGCAAACCAATCAACGCCCCCAATTCGCATTCCGGAAGGTGGCCCTGGGATGAGGCAATAGCCATGGGCTAAATGAAGTGTGTAAAACGGCGACCCCTTTCAATTATATCTCGGCCTGTGTGCTCAGTCAAAAGTAAACAGAAACTTGGCCACAATGGAACCCGAGTCGGCCAACGCATATAAATCTTGGCCTAAGTGTTGTGGTCATTTAGCAAATGTCCGGCAATGTCCGGCATGCAAATTTGTATATCTTTTTAGCCGGTGTGAGTTGGACACTAAGTTGGCTCCCTTATCGCAGCCGAAGATGGGTGTCCGGGCTGGTGTGATTTATAAAATGTATTAATTAAGCTGTCCCGAGTGGCGACACCCAACAATGGCCGGGAGGAATTACAGGACCAAGCCCGGGAGGTAATGTCAAGTTAAATGATCTATGAAAGCTGGTGGAAAGTCTTTAAGAAACTTTCTGTTCCCATTATTGTCAATAAGTTTAAAAATACATCCTTACTAACTGCTCCTTAAAACCTACAATCTGAAAAGTATTTCAAGCATATTAATAAGAATTTAATGGCTTAAAGACTCAAAAAAAGCGAATTTCAATGCCAGGGGATATTTTGGCAGACATTTCCAGGGCCCTCTCATTCTCTTCCCCAGTTTCTCCCCCTTATTTCCTTTCTCATGTCCTTCTCACTTCCTTTCCTAGTTGCTCCTTCCCAGCTCAAACATAAACACATAAGTGGTAGTCCTGTCAAAGTCAAAAATAAACGCAGCGACAATAATGATTTATGGGTGCCGAGGCGAAAAGGAAAGGTCCTGATTCTACGAAAGGAATCCAAGGACCCGGGGGTGATAGCTGGGGAGAATCCAGAGATATGCTAAAGTATGTCGTTGCTGGAAAAGCGCGACAAATGCGAATATAATTTCTAAGACAGCACAGGAATAAGAACACCAGGCGATTCTTTGCGGAGAATCATATACATTTAATTATTTAACAGTGGTAGAGCGATAAATCTCAGTGGAAAAATATTTATTTAATTAGTATATCAAGTGGAAGAATTATTATACTGATTCCTTATAGAAATACTTTTTACAATATATCTAAAATTCTAACAGAAGAAATGTTATTCATTGTGGGAATTTTTACATAATAAGAATAAAACCTTTGCTACCCAAATTCTTGCAAACAAGTCTGTAATATTCACATTTCGCAATACATAATACAGCAATCATTATTCTGTTTAAATCATGAAAATCAAACCATTTAAAGCCATTAATTGATTTTACAGACTTGGCAAAAACTGCTGGAAGCCATTACCGAACTGGAGTTCGCACAGCGTAGCCAATCGCCCTGCCACTCCGCCGCTCCTTTCGGCCAGATGCCGTGCCAGTTCATAGGCCACAGAAATGCAAAACCGCCGTAATAAAGGATAATGTCGGCGCATATTAAATAAATGACTTCCGTTCGTCTAGGTCTTGGATGCCCGACTACCCCCCACAACGTTTACCCAGTGAAAACAAGCGAAAGGATATTGAAATGGGCGCTGGTGAGCTCCGGGAAAATGCAAATTCATGCCGAGCGGGAAATGACGTGTGCAAAATTTCACAGGATGATGACGACGACGATGATAATGATGATGATGATGGGGCGAATAACCCTCCGCCTGAAGTGCCTAATTAAAAACTTTGGCACTTTTAAAAGCGAATTAAAGGAGGACAGGAAGTGCCGAAGGCACTTCATCTTTTCGGGCAAATCTCCGCTGTGACCTGTTGCCCCACAAAGGGGACGAGTTCTCACAGTATTTCCCACCGATCGCCTTCGATCCCCTCTCAGCAGGCTAATTACGCGACCAGCAGAGAGTCTGACCAGGCCTAATCGCTGTTTAAGTACACGGTAGTGGTCGCGGCTTAAACGCGAATTACGCCCAATGCCTGGCTTCTGCGCCGAGCGGCGGACTCATGACCATTTAATGTAAACAATAATTAAAAGCCCGCTCCGAGACGAGACTCTGCAGCCAGTGCTGCCTTCAGAGACACTGGGATACCCCTTTCCGCTCCCCGACTCCCCTCGGATTTTATGGCTTAATAGCTGCAAAATGCAAGGCAAGCGGTCAGTCCTCGAAGCTTGATTACAGTGCTGGCTGGACTGTAGGAGTACCACCACGATCTCCGGACATGAGCCATCGCCATCGGTCGGTGCCATATTAGTCACAGCAGCGGAACGGCCACCGGTGTCTAGGTGGGCTGCTCCTCCACTCAGGGAGCACCTACAAGAAAGAGGATTACTTGGCCAGAGTTAGTGGAGGCGGAACAGGTGCTTTGTGTACCCTACACCTTTGTTTAAACTTGGTTTTTATGGCATTTTCAATAAGGGATTACCATAAGTCAGCCAAACTGTGTCTTTCCCATTTAAAGTTTGGTAGTGGAAACATCACAGTGTCATTACAAAGTAATTCAAATTGGGCCTGACTCGTTTCTATACAGGTAGAATCCTTTTTTTTGCTAAGTCTTAGCTTGATTCTCCATAAAAATGATCAAGGCAGGTGTACATTCCTTTGACACTCCTTAGAATGTGACTGAAAACGGCAGAAGCAGAAAGCACGAATAGAAAGCAGCACCGAGAAAGCACAAGCAGAAAAAGATAAAATAAAGGGTGATTACAAAGTATCTATGCAATCATTAAATTAAACTACTTTCCCATTTCCCACCACATTTTTTGCTGTCATTTTCCACCATTCTCTGCGATATCAATGTCAACTTTGTTGTCTGCTATTTACATTGCACATTTTCCGAGTTGTCCCTGGCTTTTTCTCCCCCACAAACTAGTCCTGAGTCCGTTTATTAAATCACCCCGTTCAACTTGAACTTGCCTCTTTTTGTTGCACTTGTGCCAGGGGGCGTGGCGTGGCGTGGCTCTCCCTGTGCGGGACTTGCGCAGCCCAAGTGTTCTCCTCCAGTGTCGGGAGGGGGTTCCTCCCTTCCAATGTCTATGCAGATTTGCAGACGCTGCAAGGACGCTCGTCACCGAAATTCCTGCTCTGGGCAACGCCCACCGGGACACAAATCGTTCGTGTTCCTCCGCTTCGGGGGTTGAATTCCGATTTATTTAGGAAAATGCACTCCTAACGTTGCACTGGCTCCCTCGGGGGTTTCTTTCTTATTTGGGAAAATTATTTTGGGTGCTTCTTTTTTGACTTAAGAGTGACTCGATTGGTTAGCTTAAGTCTATCTTGACGTATAAACTTAATTTATTTTAATTAGGTTTCAGCTTTAAATTCCTTGAAATTATATATATATGATCCTAGTCATTTTAAAAATACAATTAGGAAGGAGTCGCTGGAGCACCACTTGAAGTTTGAACTAATGCCTGATGCTTCAATAAATAAAATACTTTTTATAATTGATATTCAATTACCTTTAAAAATTTGAAAAGGTGTGCCAAACATTTATATACAAATTTGTAACTGAGTAAAATTTTAATTAATTTTTAAAATCCAAATTTCTTTTCAAGAATAAATTTTCTTTTTAAGTTAAATCTAAAATAAGTTTAAACCCATTTTAAATCCCACCCCTGGGGACCCAAAAGAGCTGCCACAAACAGACTTCCAATACCCGAAAAGCCAAGACCTGGATACGTGTATTTTATTATCTGGCAGGCCCCGTACTCCCGCCTTTTGGCCAAGTTAACCATTTGTCAAAAACTACTCCGGCTACGTGCTCCGCTCCCTCTGCAGATACGGATGTGGATAAGGCGGCCGCATCTCTGACTTGGGAAGCCGAAGAAGGAACCACCGTAGAAATACGAGTACGAGTACGAGTATTTTTCAGACGAAAATATTTTTGCATAAATTACAATAACAGTGGCAGAGAACAAGAGAAACAACAATGAACAAGATGTCTACCAGAAACGGCGGCCAGCGAACACATTCTTGGCATATAATTTAGTGTCGCTTATGAAGTAAAGTTATCTAAGCGGAAATAAAAACGCTAACAGTGTATTCTGCGATGCACTGCAAATTATATTTTGTTAGGAACTAATAGTATAAAATAGATTTATTATTATTAAGGAAGATGGAAGGTTCTAAATAGATACATAATAATCTTATTGTTAAAGACAAGCTCTAGTATTCATCTCCTTCTGAAGTAGACAACATGCTTAGAACTGGTGTGAAGCTAGAACCCGTTGGTTCTAAGTTGACCGATCGCTTGTTTTTCTCTCAGTGCTGCCTTTGTACCGAGTGGGTGAGGCGTTCAGAACAGGTTGTTGTGAGCCCAACTCAAGCACACATGCAGCGCATAAATTTTCGCGTTGTGGTTAAAAAAGTATCTCAAGTATTTGAGCACCAAAAAGGGACGCCACGAGGAATGACAGAGACAGAGACACGCCGAGAGAGAGTGAGAGAGATACAGAGTGGGCAATGGCGTTGAAATTTAAATTCCTA
This sequence comes from Drosophila nikananu, assembly GCA_008042635.1. Taxonomy (NCBI): domain Eukaryota; kingdom Metazoa; phylum Arthropoda; class Insecta; order Diptera; family Drosophilidae; genus Drosophila; species Drosophila nikananu. The sequence continues at coordinate 27,782 of VNJV01002400.1, forward strand.
AGAAAGTCGTAAATTATTTTTAGTGGTTTATCAAGTCAAGGTACATTGTGCATGTGAAAGCGGTTATCCGAAAACTTATGTGGGAGTGTGTGCAATTTGCAGGGCGAAAGGGAGCAAGGTGTCTGAGACCCTGGGGTTGGGTTTTCGCCAGTTAATTGCCTCGAATAACTCATTACAGCTTCCGCTGCGACCTCAGGGCGCTCACATTCTATGAAGCTCCTTGACAAATGATCTAGCTACCAATCAAGGGGGCCCAGAGTCCCCTTCCCAGAGCCCTGGCTCACCCCAAGAAATCTTCTCTAAGTCTCGGGCGTCTTTCATTCATCAAGAATCACAGACTGCAAGCTGCAATTTTCACACTGCACAGAGAAAGAAATAACTAAGTGATCTTTTAAATAAAAATTTAATATATTCACCTTAAATTATAAGTAAAAAGTAACTTATTAGCTTCTAAGACCAATAAATATTTTAATATATTTTGGGTACTCAAAGATCGAAACAATTAATAATTATTCTCTGTGCATTGGCTGTACAAATATTGTGAGGAGCTGGCCAGTAATTAAGGCGACAAAGAGTCAAAAGAAGGCGTGGTCGTGCCATCTGGCATGTGCGATGATGTATGGCCTGCATTTAGGCGCATCGGCGGTGATTGCTACCAACCGAAGAAGGCCAAGAGGGGTCCGGCCAGACCAACTTCCAACTGAAAAGCTGCAAACTGCAGGCGCCGAGATGAAAGACATATTTCTGTGATTTATTTCACTGGAGGCGCTACTGTCGTGGGTCCAGTGGGCCAGGGACGGGCGGTCTTAATGTGAATGGATTGTCTTGTCTACGATGCCAGCCTTTGGCCGGCGATCTCCGCAGCGGAATATGCGTACCATCTGGCTAGTAAACACATGGGGCGTATGTGTGATCTTGGTTAAACAAGACGTCTTAACCCATTTTGGTTGAGGTTTGGTGTTGGTCTGGAAATAATTAGAGAAATTTTTAAATATTTATTAAGAAGTGTGCTTTACTGTTTTTCGTAAAGAACTCACTTACTCCTAACTAACTTCTTCTAATTAATATATATTCCCGTTTACCTATGAAGCACCTTTTACACATATTTTATATCTTTATATCAACAAATTAGGAATTCATCCATCCCCTGAAAACCTGAAAAATGGGTTAAACATCATAAATCGCCAATTGATTTAAATTCAATGACACATTAAGTGGCGCTCCAAAGGAGCTCATTTAAATCACTTGTCCCACTCGTCCTCCTCAGCACACAATGAGCCCTCAAAAGCATCGAGTCGCGGGTGCCGACAGACAGACTGGCATTCAGACGGCTTCTTGGGGATCTGGCAGACTGTTTAACATAATCCTGGCCCCGTAAGGGCTGACAAAATGCGTCGGCAATTTGTTTATTGGCGCTGGCTCGTCTTTTGTCGGCAGCGAACATGCCACAAACTACGCGCTGCAAATAAATCACCAAAAATATTTCAACTACACTCGCTCCTTAGAAAATGCACAGAGAAAAATGTATATCTAGGTCAGTTTTCAATCCCAATTAATTTTTAATCAAAAGTAAAGCCAAAACAAACCTAAGCCCAGCTTAAATCAAATATTTCCTAAAGTGAAATTTGAAAACAATACAATTATAAACAATATAGAGTTCCTTTTTCACTAGTTTTTTAGAAGAAAAATAGTCGTAATAAAGAATTCCCTTCAAATTATAAATAATTAACTCATTTTCAGAAAGTATACATATTAATTTCCAGTGTAACTCCGGCTGGGACTGTGGATTGCTGGATATTTGGTCCCGGTGGCGGAGTGGCTGCCCATACTGCCGGCATATGTTTCCACGTTCCTTGGCCTGTCGGAAGTTTGCAATGTTTCAACAGGAAGCCCTTGATTGTTTGTGTGACTTGTTTGCCTGTCGGCCAACTCCGACTCCCCTATATATACTTATATTTGCGGCTCTGTCTACTGTTATTTTGACTTTGGCCTGACACTTTGACTTGGCCATTGAAAGACATGCATTGTATCGCATTGTGAGTGAATTGAGCTAATTCATTTGTCAAGTGCCTCGTGAATCATCGGCGAGGAATGTCAATGAACTCGGCTTGGGAGAGGGGTTGAGCCTTAATGTCAACGCTGGGTGAAACTTTAACCTAAAATCTCTTTTTAATGGCCACTGCTACTATGGCCATTCTTGCCTATGAAAGCGAATAAATCAGCGTGAAATTCTTTGGCTCGCAAAAAGGTAGCAAAGGAATTTCAGTTCTTACAAGGCATTGTTTGGCTTTCCCGTCGTTTTTTATGCAGATTAAACTGGCTCTCACCTCGTGTGTCATGGTAACATATGTCTCATAAATTATGAGAAACACACGACGAGGACGTTTGTAGGCTGAGCGCAAAAAAATATTAAATTAATTGGGAACGAATGTTATGTAATGTTATTTACTTTTTAATTAGTAGAAATGAGCTTAAGGAAGTCAAAGGATCTGCCAGAAGCTTAATTTAAGAAATACCTCTTTAAATGTGACCTACATAAAACGAGATTAATGCTCCTGCCATTTTTCCAGCTCACAAAATCTGATCAAATTAAAGGTAGCAATTCCGGGGCCATCCGTCATAAAGGACCTGGAGTACGGTTGTCTATCCGGGGATTGCCTGGGATTAAGATGCGTGTAGTAGCATGGGGCCTAATGACCATAATGACCAACAAGATGGCCATCATGTGGGCCAGGACATTGCAGGACCCCCATCCCGCTCCTGCTGCCGCTGATGATGATGATGATGATGCGCAGATTGCCCCAAGTGAGAGGATGGGGCAACACATGATGTGGCTGAAAAATTGTACAAATTACTTTAACCGCAACTACGGAGAAATGCTTTCCCTTTCCTGAAACTTGTTCGTTTGTCGGGACCCCAGAGGATGGGGGTTGCAACCCCCGTTTAATATTAATGATTCACAATTTTATGTTGCACGTATTTATTACATTTGAGTAGGTTGCAGGCACACACGCAGACACGACCAGCGGCGACAGGTATTTTGTAAGCTGAAAACTTGACAGACTTGTTTCTGATCCTTTTTATTTTTTTCTGTTGTTGGCTTTGTTATGACAAGGACAATGGACAAGGGAGCTGGCGGCTCGGGCGACATGTTTTGCAGTTTTCCGGTTGACCGCAACAAAAGACAGCCTGTCACGCCGTCGCCCGCTCTCTCTCTCTTTTTACCCTGTAACCCTTTATATATATTTATATACGGGTGTCTTGTAAAAGCAGCAACAATGGCAGCGCCCTGGGGTCCAAATACCACTTTTGTCAACACACAAACACCCTGGGAGAGTGAGTGTGTGCGTGGTGTGTTGTGTGTTGTGTGCTGGGTGTCAATTGTAACGTAGTCAAAAGGTCGGACTTAAGTGACTTTATTAAGCGGTTTAAAAAGGGGCAGGTTACGCACACAACCCACACACGCACAAGGACATCCTTGACTTCAGTCTGCCAGAAAGACCTCGGAGCCAAATAAATAAATTTGTGAGTATACTTTGTTGGGCGTAACTTTAACGACTGGATTAGAAGGGAATTAAACGGCATATTTCGAGCAGCATTAAGCAAATTTTTTTAAAATTTCATTTGGTGCCTTGGAAATACGGGATTAAAAAGAATTTTAGATGTATGTATATTTTAGGGGCTATCAGGTGGATTTAATTAAGAGTTCTCTAGTAATTATGTTTTATTTAGAAGAATATTCAATAGTTTTGTAAATCGATATACTAAATTTGGAAGTTTTGAATTAAATGATAAGATATAGAAATAAGTAAAGACTATTCTATTTTTATTGTAATTATTATTTTTTTCTTAATATTAATTGGGTCTCATGTTACATTTTTATTATATTTCCTAAAATGGTTCATATATTTTTCTTTCTAATGTTATTAAATACAAAAGTTGTATGCTTATTTCCTTGAACTTTGTATACAAAAATATCGAAAATTGTCATAAAGGCTTTTGTTTTTAAATATATTTAATTTGTTTTTATTAAATATTTGTATAAAAGCTCAAAAAATACATCTACGGATTTAATTGTTCTTCAATTCAGTCTTGTTCCTGTGCTTAGGTAAAATTGCCAACGAAAGGACTGAAATAATTACTAACTGTTTCGGCATTTTTGGCCAAATGCCTTGGCGGCTTCCCCGTCAAGGCCAATGGCTGGGTCTAAAGACTAAACAATGACATTAAGAGTGTCGTGCGTGGCGGCAGAGATCAAAGTCATGCTCGACTTCTGCCCTGGGCCCCGTCTCGGGGACAGTGTTCCCATTGCGATTGCGGTATCAAGTGTTTGATCATAATCGTGGCCACCACCATCATCATCGTCATCATCTCATCTCGGTCGCAAAACGCTTTCAAAACCGCCGCCGCTGCCGCGCCAGCAGCTGCTCCCTGGGTCCCAGCTAATGCCAACCAACCCAAGATGGAGGAACTCTATCCAGATCCAGATCCAGATCGGCGGTTAGCCCAGTTTGGTCTACGCATAATTAGCGATCTGCGAGCGAGACTCGGATGCTCATGATTAATTCGGCTTAATTAGAAATGCAGACAATGACGAGTTAAATTAATTCAATAAAAATGCCAAAGGAGCCAGGGATAAGCAGCGAGCTCCTCTATTTGCGGCTGGCACATTTTTGTGTCGGGCCAAAGATCGCAATCTAATAAATTATCATTTGCACTGCAATCGTCAGTGTCCCTCAGCCTTCAATCAAGTTTTGGGGGCCTTTGATCAGCTGCCGTTGCCATCGATCCAGAATTCCCGATCCCTGGGTATACACAGACAGAAATGGTGACCCCTTTCAGCCAGATACTTTTATCTATTTGGATGTTGAGGTAGTTTGCATCCATAAACATATAAATAAATTGTACCTTCGAAAAACAAGAGTAGGAATAGGTCTTGAGAATAAATAATAAATAATGTGAGCTTAAATATATTTTATTATTTCTCGCTGTGCACCTCCTGCGATCTCCTCTTTTTCGGCTGATCAAAATTCTGACCAGGTCGACTGAGTGACAGACGTTTACTTAGTTGTTATCATTCTGGTCGTGTTGATGTTTTATTGGCCTTTTTCCAACCTTCTTCATCTCTCCGGCCTCCTTCGCTTAGTTCGGCATTATTTCTCGGGTCCTGGGTCCGCACATTCCACAGATCGGGAGTCTGGGCCCCCGAAAACGCAATACGTCACATCGAATTTGATGATCCCTTGATGGATTTCTTCGGCTGCCCCGAAACGCCGTTAGCAACGGCATACTTCGGGCTAATCTAAGGGGCACATATCTGCCGAAAATATGTGTGGCATGCGAACCCTAATGACAGCCTTGGCTCTGCCCTATTTGCTTCTAATTGGCCGAGTGCTCGGGTGCCCTTTTAGTTCGGCCTAAACGCATTATGTTCTATTATTAAAGCAGTCAGCAAATGCCCGCATACATTGTTAGCACATTGCTGCTTGGCTAACTCTGCCCCCCGCGGGATAATTGCAACACTTTCCACTTCCGTTTGGGAAATACAGATTTTTTTCCACCGCCAACGTGTCAGGTAATTGAAAGTGGTCAGTCTAGCGGATAGACAGCCCGGTATTCAAATGAGCGGCACTTTCGATTTCATTTTCATCTGATTCCGGGCGAGGCACTCACTCGATCATGGGAGTTTGCCTGTTAATTGGATCCGCCACCGACTGGCCCTGGAGCGCTGTATCATCTCAATTAAATTGCTCGAACAATCAATCAGCTTTTTATTGTTCGGAGCTGCGCAAAAAGTCAGATCATAACTCAACACTTCGCACAGTCCTTTTATAAGCATTTTCCCATGTCAATCTGCCACAATCGGCGAATGTATAAGTAAAAGTTTTTTTGTCAGCCGACTGCAACCTGCCTCCGTGTGTGAGTTTGCCTCATATTAAGCTATGAATTTTCATGTTATTGCAACTAATTTTCATTTAATGCGTTTTGTCGTGCTCTCGGATTCAGGGGCTTAGTCGAGGGGGAGGCTGAATAATGTAGATAGAAGAAAGTTGCCACAAAATATACCTACATTTTAGGGAATACATACTTCAATTTTCAATTGAAAAGTAAAGAAGACAATAATACAATTAACTAAATAAATAAATAACCCCTCCTACGCTCCTTCCCTGGCTCCGCACTCAAGTCGCACAATTTTAATTGTGGCCCATAAACTACGGTATCGCATATGCGTATCGTATCTAATGCCCCGCTGAAACGGGTTTGCAGAGGAAACCGCTCAGACGTGGACATTAGATTTGCCCGACTCCAGTTCCAGGCTAGCCTGGCCGGCCATAGAGCCCGCTCTATAACTCCTCAGATTCACACAGTCGCTGAGATCGACGATGTCCGCTGGCCAACGAAAGTGGTTGCACCCGATTTGAGCAGCATTTGTCCGCCGTCTGTCACTTAAGGCAGCATCAACGGTCTCCGCGGTATCACACTCAGAAAAAAAAAGTGTTAATATAGTTGGTAAAATGTACCTACATATGTAAATACCTGGCAAGTTTACTAAAGAATTGTATTTTGCATACCCTAACATGGTTTTTTAAATAACGTCTTATTGTTAAGATGGACTTTTTTAGCTCTTTAGAACTGGTTCATGGTTTTAGACAGAATTTATTAAATGAATATATTTATTTCCTCTAATTTTGCAATTTGTTTTTTATTTCAACTAAGAATTCTTGTGAAATAATCTTATACAGTACAAATATTAATTCATACTTTCGTTAATCCTTTAATAATTTATTGTTATTTAAGAAAACTATCTCTGGCAGCAGTTTGAGAATTAAGCAAACCTTATTTGTTCTTCGAGGTAATTCGCTAGCCATTTTTAAGTCACATAAATATTAGCAGGTCCTAAAAATAAACCAATAATTATAGCACATACATAGTTAAGTCTCCATGCTTTGGAAAATTATTTTAATATACCTACGGTAAAGCATTGTAGACTTTCTAAAAATGTTTTATATTTTACCATAATCATATTACGGTTCGGAGGCTTATTAGCAGACAATTTAACCATTTTTCACGTGGTGATTTTTTCTGAGTGTAGCAACATTTGCAGCAGCAGCAGTACCTAAAGCAGCAGCAGCAGCCATTCAGTCAAACGCTCATTCATGCATGTCGAGAGCGAAGTCGGCAGTCCAACGGGGCATAATTCAATTTCCGCTGCCCAACTCGACCGGACTGCCCCCTCGGCGCTGCGCCAGTGTATCAGTTACCGAATTGACACTTTGATTTAGTGCTTACATGCAGCGTTTGTTGTGTTTGCCATTTGCCCGCTTATTGATTTATATTTAAAGCCCCTGATATATCTATTTGGAGCCCAACTTAGTTGCCGCTCGATGGCGCTGCCTTCTTGGCTGGAAATAAGTTTGTCAACTTATGTCAGGCGGCCTGAAAGCCTTCAGTCGAAGGGGGATATTGTTAGATGATGGAACATCAGCTCCTGGGTAATTCCATCAAATTAATCAGATTTGATGGGCTGTTATTGCAGTTTTACCTTCAGTTTAGCTCCCATAGTGTCTTGCCGATTGAACGCAAATTGAATTCCTGCTCGTAATGGTTTCATCAGTGCCACTTTAATTACCCAGAATTACCTCGTGCGAAAGATCGATGCTTGCAGCAGTTGTGGCACGCTGCCCACTGATTATGCCGCACTTTGCAGAGCAACACCTCC
>VNJV01002403.1:0-39986 GCA_008042635.1 Drosophila nikananu
ACGATAAAACAAAATGCGGAATAATAAAAAACAAAAGTGTCAACAAAAATAATTGACATACACAAATGATGATTACAAAAGAAACATCACAAAAACATAGGTGGAGCAGCAAAATACTTCGAAAATTTGACCATGAAGACAGCAAGACAGCTTAAGTTTATTAATGCTCACACGTGTGTTCGCAAGTATTCGCAGCAAGACTTACCATTTTTATTTTCTTAAAACATTGACAAATACACTAATAGTACTCATTAAGGGGGGATCAGGGGGCAACATTACTAAAAGTTAACTTCAACTAGCAAACTGACGTTCACATAAACCACAAAAAAGGTAATCAATTAAAAATTCACCAAAAATGATCTATTAATTCAATTAATTTTATAAGAAGTGCTTATTAAAGTAAATACCTGAAACTTTATAATTAATTTTAAATAATTAAAATCGGGCCTCCCTATCGAACGTTTGAACACTTTGAAATTCACTTTTTTTGTGACAAAAAGCAATCAAAACTCCGCTGCGCAGCAAAAAAGGAACAGTTGTTCTCTCTTTACACTCTATTTTTCGAATGTCCCGTTAGATTTAAGAAAAAACGGGGTTTAACATAAACATATTTGGACAATTTAGCTACAATTTGGTTACTTTTCGCACATTTTTGGCGTTTTTTTTTTTTTTTTTTTGGCCTATGGGCGCAACCACGGACATGTCTAAGGTTTGATAATAGGACTTTATTGAAGATTTTTATGTTACAGTTTCTAGGTATTGAAGCAGAATCCCAAGGTATTCAACAATGTATCAAATTCACAAACTATATCCAGAAAACCCAATTAGTAATAAACAACTACTTTGTTTTAAAATTTAAATACACTTATGACCATAAAATTATGTTTTAACAACACAATACTTTTGTATAGCATTCTTTTTTCTGGGTGTAGTCATCGGATTCAGCATACATTGGATTTCTTTTAAATGATGTGCATACTAACTCGAATCCGAGTCAGAACCGATTTTAAACTCAGGGCTACATGCTTGTCTACATACAAATTAAGGCATTCCGTTTTCTTCGCCACCTCGAGATATGTACATTTGTGTAGGTCCGCGGCTGCCCCAGTGCCCCACCGCCTCGCGAACATCGCATGCTTGTGGAATGAATTACAGACGACAGATTAAGGCATTATAAGCGCGTATACGCATATATCTGGCGCTTATTATCATAAGTAAATTGCTCTGCGTGTTTGCGTTGTTGCTGCAGCGGCGCTGTGATAATAACAACAATACCCGGCGCAGAGGCAAATAACATAAGCCGCAGCGAATTTAAATACACATGTCGCTGCCATTGCAGTTGTTATCCTTCTGCGGTTGTTGTTGTTGCTGCTCTCGGGTATTTATGTGGCCTTATGCGGCAGTTGCCGTCGCCATGCCGCCGCTGTTGGTGCTGTTGGTGCTGCTCCGCGGAAATTGTATTGCGGCCAATATGGTAAATTGCCTTGAATCTACCTTAAAACCATATTTCAGCACTAGATTACAGAAACAGGCAGTAGCAGCCGCGGCGGCAGCAGCAGCAGTGGGAGAGCTACAATGCGGTAAGCCATTACACCAAAATACTATCATAAAATTTTGCGCAAGCGTGTGTCCCGGCATTTTAACCGAACCGTGGCTGCTCCTGCGAACAAGCCGCACAGCAACCCGGTCCGCGCCCGTGTCCTTGTCCTGTATCCCCACACACAGACGGGCAGTACATAAAGTGCACACATGCAAGTCAGGATTGCTACAGTTGATGTTGTTACGGGCTGCGGTTGCGCTTAAACGCGCCATTAAGGCCGTGGACAGAAAAACAAAGGGAGATTTCCCGGGAAAGAGTTGAAGAATGCTTAGATTTTGGGCGAAAAAAGATGACCTCAGTTGGGCACTTTGCTGCGTTATAAATCAGGTTCCAGTCACCGTTTTTGCACCGACTCCGAAGCATTCATAACACAAGGGCCTCAAGAATACTGTGTGCTACAAATGCTTCATTAGCATGCGGCCACCCCCCGAGCCACAAGCAAACACATTCACATTAAACACAACTTTCGAGCAATTCCGCAGCTTAATTCTCCTGTTGTCTCCATTCTTCCTTCTGGCATCGTAATTCGTTTCATTTTTCGTTTTTTCATCATCAAAGCTGCACTTTTGCATAGAAAATTGAGCTTTTGCCGAACTAACGACGACCTAAAGTATGCAAATTTATTTAACATACCCCCGTGCACAGCAAAACCAAGCGATTCATTGAGTGTGGAGAGGGAACGGCAGGTGGTTAAGGCAAATGTATGCAGCAGCAAGCACATAAACAATCATCGGGGTCACAAAGTCCCTGCCCGACACAGTAGTTGCCAAAAATAAAGAGTTTGTGCTGCCCAAGATGCTGTGGCTGGATCTTAAGTGTATCCCTTGTCACTTTTATTCTTTAAAATAGTGAATTTTGTTCTTAATATAATTTTATTTAAAAAATAAATACTGTTGCCCTGTAAACTCTACACTTCTTCTATATATTTTTCACAAGATAAAATAGAATTGATAAATAAATAAAATATTTTGAAAAATAACCTCGACTAATTTTAGTTAATATTGAATAATTTTATAGTTTATTATTGCACATACATCTGTGTAATATTCTCATTGAGAGACTATATTTTCTTAATCTCTGGTTATAGGGTTTCTGCCGTTATCGCTGTAATGTTAATGAAAATGACAAAGCACATCTTGAACTTATCTTTTATTTAATTTTTAACGCGTTTTAATATGACATGATATTTACAAGTTAGCAACGCCCTTGAGGTAACATTACTGGAGCTAAGAGTACAAGGAGTCTTGTCATAAAAAAAATACTCTTTAGCCATATCCGACTGTTCGTCGCTTTTAACTCAAACTAACATCTCATAAATTAAAACGTAATATGTCTATAAAAAACTGATATTGACATATATTATATAAACAATAATAAACTAGGATAACCTTTTCGGGATTATAAAAACACTAGTAACTACAGCAGCACCCCCGAATATATTTTTCTGGTATATGCTCCGAATGTAAGCTGCTATACCTTGTACACTTTGACATTCCCCGACGTCCTTTCTAGCCCTGTAAATTTTGTATATTATTTAATGGATTTCCACTTGTTCCTGGTTCGTGCGGTTAGTAACCACTGATTGTTGCTCAAACGAATGTATTTACACGCACAGAAAATGTGTGGACTGTGGACACATTATTCATGATGGTAGACACATTGTCAGAGAGCAGAGAACACACACTTTTGGCAGCCCCTGTAAGCGAATCAGGAGGCGCACAAGAAATCTGCCAGAGTCGCAGCCACACATTTCATATTGTCGGCACCTGAAAGGAGTCTATGGAGGGTTGAGGCGCAGGTGCGGGTGTGGGTGTTCTGGGTGGCCGTCACGGCATCGCACACCGACACGACTCTTTGTTTGTGCTGGTGGACGCACACATGCATACGAAAACCGCTCCCGTTTCCGTTGCAAGAAACAACTCAAAAATGGCGCACGGCATGGCGTCTGCCTGGCCATTGTGGCCGCCGCTTCCCGTGCCGCTGCCGCTGCTGCTGCTGTTAGTGTTGCCGCTTCCATCAGATAGGTAGGTGCAAAAAAGTAGCAACTTCGGCTTAACAACCAAGGGGGTGGAGGGATGACAATCAGGCTGGCAGGCAGACGGGCGAAGGAGACCGGCGGGCAGGGTGCTGCGAGGGTTGACAACAAGATACACAATCATGCCGCCGAAAAAAAGGAAAGTGAAATGGCAAATGGCAAATGGAAAATGCAAAATGCAAGCAACACACGTTCGCACAAGCTGAGAAATAAACAGGAGCCCAGGATTTTTATTTGCTCAGCGCGCCAGTGTTGTCGTTGCCGTTGTCGTCGTCGCTGTCATTGCTGCCGGGTCTCCACTTGTCGCCGTTGTTGTAGTCGCCCCCTTTTTTTGATGCCATCATGCAGGTAAAGTAAATTATGCGACGTGCAAAATCAATAAATCAACACGTTTATTGCTGTAAACGTATTTGGGTCCCTGGTTGGAAACGGGGCACTGGAGGTGTTTTGAAGGAGCCTTGAATAAATTGAACCTGCTGCGATAGAGGAGGGAGCAGTCGCAGCGCAGTTTGGCTCGGGTCTGTTCAGCTGTTAACGCGTTTATGGCCGCGAATTAAATTTGCGAAAAATTTGTAGCAGACCCAAGACACGCGCCCACACGCACAGCAGGATACACACGCCAATGAATCGCAAATCCCGGCAAAGCATTCCCCGCTGCTGCATCTATGCAACAGCTGCAATTCATTACGAATGTGATTCCCCTCAGCGGCGAAAAGCGGGGAAAACTTGCTGAAAATTTCCGCGCAATTTTCAAGCTCGTTGCCTGCGCCGCAATCCGCAGTCTGTAGTCCTTAGTCCGTACCCAAAACCAACGACAGGATACACTTAGTACGTATGTACATACGTACTCATATACTCTCCCATTTCCATGGGCTGCACTGTGCGCTCGGCATACCTTTGGTTTGCTTTGGCACATCGCACATCTTGAGTGCTTTATTGTTATGTTTTAAAATTCAATGAATTCTAAAAATTCCTCCCAGCACTCCGGCTGCCGGTTGCTGCCAACGACAACGACAACGGCAACGATAGCGACAAGTCGACAGAATTTGCAGTCGGAGCATTAACAATGGCAAAAGTGTTTTCTTTGCAACACGGCTGGGCTACGATATGCTGCACTCATCCATGTAAGCCATATGGGCAAAGGTGGCAACAGGCTCAGACCCAGAAACAAGGTCAGACAACGTCGATTCCGTGGGTACAGAGGTGGCCGGGTTGCCGGGGCAACCGGACAGAGACAGAGACAAATGGATGCAGTGAGAGTGGAATTCAAATGTAAATGCAAATGCAAACTCAAACAAAACGGTGTCAGAGACAACACTGATTAAAGCCAGCCGAGCATAAAGAATAATGTATTAAATACCTTTTAAATATTCCAACAGCTTTGAAGCTGACTCGCAAAACGTAGGGCGAGGCATCCTTTTTGGATTACAAATCTAGCCCGAGTGGTTCCATATCACTGCTTGCTTTGTGCATTATTAATTGGAATAGATTTCTCGTTAGTCACTGACCGAGGTCCAATTTATTTTAAAAGTGTGTATTTTGTTTTTACACTTATATTTATATCTCACATTTTAACACAAATTGCACTTGATTTAAATGTTCTCAGGACTTTTACGATGAATGTCCTAAATATAAACTATTAGAATAACAATTGGTTTGACTTGCTCGTACACATCTGTAGGTATATAAATGTAAAATAAGCATGCATAAGACTTGGACTTGGACGCTTCATATAGAGCGGTACATAACCGAAAGTTAATCCACAACAAATGCAAAAGAGTCATTTAACCAGGCCCGTACTACACCCACATACCAGGCCTGTAAATTGACCAATATTTGCCTTTTTCCGCTGATGGGCATTTTGTCCTTTTCGCTGGGGGCAAAAACAACATCACTCAATGCACTCGATAAACATGAAAGCGCTTCGGGAGCCGGGCACAAAAGAAAGCGATGCATAAATTTCCGACGCTCGTGGGCAGGACAATAACGTGCCAGCAGCAGAGGAGCTGGACCCGAGACCGGCCATAATTATGGGCCAACAGCGAGCAACAGCTGTGAACGGATTGGGTCCGGCGCCTGCGCTTATGCAATATTAATTAAGCGTGCACTCCGGCGGAGAAAATGCCCAAAAAGCGAACGAATTCCGGTGTCAGCGACAGCACAGCATTCCCCACACATGACATTGACTTATTACGCCCGTAGGCAGGGCGACCGAGCCAAGTCGGAGCCGGTGCCGGACCCCTGCTCGGGAGGCCTGCAAACTGGAGGCAGAGTCAGAGCCAGGTCCTGGAACCAGAGGCGGAGCCGTGGCCGAAGCCGGAGCTGGGCATATTGTGTAGGCCACAAGCCGAATGTCTCTTTTGTGGCTGTTAATTTCCAGCTATTGTTGTGTCAACCGCCCAGCCGGTCTGGGCCCCAATTGAAAGCGTGGAGCATAAATTTAATTTCAAGCAATCGCTGTGCTTGACGTCACTTGATGTCCACTTTGTTCTCGGGCGCACATGTTGAGACGAACTGCCCGGCCTCGACCGTAAATACATCAACCGGCCGCCCATAGTCTGCACTCCATTGTTCCAGCGCCATCCGCCAGCTGGCTCAATTATAATTTTGCAATGCACGCCAAGAAACCCGATTACATGTATCGTAAACCGACAATTTATGTATTGACGCATCTAATTGCTGGGGTCCTGACCACACGACATCATCATTAATTTTCCATAGCGAATGCATTGAACTGCACATCATATACCAACAAAATGGAAGCCTGGTAGTTCTGTGCCCTCCAGCCCCTGAATAATAAAGTGCACTTAAGTTGCGATTCCATTCAAATTGAAACCCTTGCGGTCACAGCATTACTACCGTCTTGATTTTGGTTCTGTCTCTTAAGTCATTCAATCAATATTCATGTGTACTTACCTATGTCATAAGGTTAATCATTGTCCTTCTATAATATATTGAAAATATGTTGCTTACTCACTCCTTCTTCTTGTCTTTAGCTTAAATCGAGGTCTAGTTCGAGAGTCGGTGCCCTTCGACATTACAATACCCAAAAATATTCAGAAATTCTCTCGTTTTAAATTCGCGCTAACAGGAGGAGTTCGATAGGTGCAAAATTTGCACTGCCAGGTGTTGGAAACGGATAGAAAAGCGTCAGGATAAACCGTGATATAATGATCTGGATGCGATCTTAGCATATATGCAAATAATTGTATTAAATCGAGCCGAACTTAATCGCGAGTTTAGCTAAACCCTTTCACAATTACAAATATGTATATTAGAAGGCTCTCTCTCCGTGATCATCTGTATGAATACATACTTTCAAGCAAAAGGCGAAACTTCTGACAGGGAGTTGGAAACCTAAGTTAATAACTTCAAGGGGCTTGAGAACTTTTAAACTGCTAATGGGTGTATATATATCCGACATAATATTTCTATTGTTAGGTGCTCCCTGTCAAAATTTCGCTGTAGTTTAAGGTTTAGGCTAAGTAAATGTGTAAAAGTATCTTTGGAAGGGACCCGACTCAATGTCAAATCTTTCCCGGATCAAAGAAACAACATCTTATTTTCAATAGCCATACATACGAAGAATAAGAAGAGACTTACAGCTGTTTTGATACTTCTTTCAGAACAAGTATGTGCTTAACTGTAAAATGAACAGCACTATATTACTATTTTACTTTCTAATAATTTGTATAAGGGTACGATATCAATCGTTGATAAGTAATTAGGCCCTTTGAGAGTGACTCTAGTTAACTGAATTATATTGTTATAGTCATATTCAGTACTTTATCTGAACGTGATACTATAAGAATGCAAGGCAGTTAACTAGGGAAACATCACGGCCATACTATAAATTGGTGACTGTCCTTTCCGGACAGATAGCTGTAGGGCATTTTGACAGTATACCCCTATAGGGGCAGAAATCGGGCCTTTACTCTTAATATCTTAGTTATTTATTGTATATTTTTAAAGGAAAGGTAGGTAATGCAATAATCGGACACTTGTTTAATGCTAAGTATATCCCTATAAGGATATTATAAGCAACCTAACTTTATCCGCTTATGCCTTGATTGCATCGATTTCCCTGGTATGGCTGAATATGCACCGATATAATGTGTCCCGCTTCAGGTGGGTCGCCTGCTACTTGGTCGGTGTGCGTGAGCATACGCACTCTCGTGTGGACATCCGGTTCTGCGGGAGAGTGCCCATTTATGACTTGTCATTGAAGCGGCGTGGCGGGATTTTCGGGGTATGGATCGGGGTGTGTGTGGTGTGCGTGGAGCGTCTGCCCATTTCCAGGAACCCTGGACATGGCTGGGACCGAGATGGTGCAATTCAAATGAATTTTTGTGCTCGCTCCACAACGTTTTTAATTGAAAAACATTTTCGTTTTGGTTTCGGTTTTGGTTTTGGTCTGGGCTGAAAACGCCGCCGCAGCCACTTGCTGGCCATAAGCCTCTTTCGGCCAAACGACCACCCTTCCTCCCTCCCTGGGCACATCGGCTCCGCTGCCTTCTACAGCCTGGCGGCAAACAATTCCACCGCAAGACCGTACCGAATATGGCCATGCGACGTACTGTGTGCACGCGTTCGTGCATAAATTCCACCAAGTGTCCATTTTTCTGATTTGTGTGCAAAGTTTTTTCCTTGTTGTTTGCCTGCCGCCGCCCGGCGTTGACTGACTGCCCAGGACGAGGACAAGGATAAGCATGCAGATGGAGATGGGGTGGGATTGGGAATGCGAATGAGTGGGGGCTCCGATGGACTTGGATTGGTAAGCCGGAGCTGGAGTCTTGTTGCCTTGACTAGGCTTGTCCTTGCGCTGCGCCGTTCGCATGCAAATGCGGGCAGAAATAGAAAATGAATTCATTCAAAGAATAGTAAGAATTTTCTATTAAATTTCCGCGGCCAGCGAGAGAAATGCGTACAAACAAGAAATTAAAATACAAGCGCGAGCGGCGGAACGTTCTAAGAATTTTTAATTAAAATGGCAATTTCTCGGCGCAAAATTCGTTTAATCAGAGCTGGCCAGATCAACTTTCCACTCTGTACACATTGCGGATACTATGCGTGGGCGGCAGCAATTCCCTAATTCTGTGCCGCTAATCATGTTGTCTTGCAATCCGTCTTAATCCTTGTATCCGACTTCTGCTTGAGATCCATTCGGTGGGCACTTTGAGTGCATTCGGAATCACGTGGCTTCAGAAAGTCCTCAGCATCCCATGCCTGCTGGTCCGTGGTGCCCCAGATGAGGTACACCAGGTTGCCGAAGAAGAAAACCACGGCGGTCATGCCGAAGACAATCTGCCACTGGCTGCGGGAACCCTGCGTCGGAAAAAATAAGATTTAATCACCACATGAACTTTAACCAGCAGAGATGTTCTTTGTTCAGTTTTAGTTCTATAAAAAGAAAAATAATTATATACTTAAACGTATTTGTATTTATCATAAGCAGCTCGACTTGGACTTGGACTTGAAAGGGAAATAATTACCAAAATGTTCTTCTAAGTTTCTTTATAATTTTCCTACAGTATTGCTCTCCTTCATATATTAAAATAAAATAAAACATTGTTAATTAAATTTAAGGGAACAGAAAAATTCTTATTCCTTCAAAATTTATGAAATTTTAAACTAAACTAGGAACACTAATTTAGATGTTGCAGAAGTTCAATATAAACAGAAACCTACTCACGGTATTTGAAAGAGCAAAATTGTATAGGGGGAAAAAGAATTAAGCTGTTATATTCTTTGGTTGCCGAGTATAATTAATAATAATAATAGTTAAAGAGGTTTGTTCACTGCGACCACTAGGGCCTATTGTGCCGGGTATAATTACACTAATCCATTAAGGGTCAATAACGAAATGGCAAAATTTAAAACACCACTTAAGAGTGTGTGACAGTGTCAGCGCTCTTCCTATCTCTTCCCACAAAACTGAATACAAATCTGATCTGTGATCTCTTACGTTCTAATGCATTCACTCACCTGGTCAGTGACTATAACGCCCACCAAGAGGGGTGTCAGCAGGGGAAATATGTTTCCAATACCATTGACGATGGCCATCAGCATGCCTGAGTGGTTGGGCGACATGTCGATTATGGTAAGAATGCTGCCAATGCCTGAGCCGGCGTTCAGGCCCGCATTGATGGTCATCAGAGCTATGGCGAGACTGGTCTGGCTCTTGTCCAGGAACCCGATCCCGATGAGTGCCGCCGCCGGCCCCCAGTAGGAGACGGTATTGATGGACTTGCGCAGCGTGGTCAGCGACATCCAGCGCCGCGACATTGCCACATCCGCAAAGACCAGGTACACGTAGGACATGCACCACATGGCCAAGAACGGCAGGGCGGAGTACAGAGCGTTGCTCTTAATGTCCATCTCCAGGACGCCGTGCATGTACGAGGGCGTCTGCAGCTGCATCGTGGAGTTGGCCCAGCCCTGGGCGCTGCGCACAATCAGCAGGGCGTAGAAGGGCGTCGACGTCCAGATGGCGCGCCAAGGGATCGGAATTTTCTGCGCGTGGAATCCGTCTGGTCGCTTCATCGAGCTCTCGATGTGCTCGCGCTCCCGGATGCCAATCAGACGGCTGCTGGGAGCGTTGTTAGCACCGAGCGCCAGCCAGAGCACACACCAGAGCCCACAGGAGCCTGCCGACACGTAGAAGATGCCCGGCCAGCCCATTGAGCCGTTGGCAATGAGCCCGCTGCTGGCCATGGCCAGAACCGATCCGCAGTCGGCACCAGAGTAGGCGAAGGCCCCCAGGCGGTTTCGGTCCTGCGGCGGAGACCACTTGGCCAAGTGCTCGTGTATGCATGGAAAGATTAGGCCCTGGAACAAACCCTCCACGATCCGTATCACACTGAAGGCCTGCCAGCCGCCCCAGGCGACGCAGTAGGGCGTGAGTCCACTCAAGACGGCCGTGGCCAGCGTGGGGATTAGCAGCACCGCCTTGGCTCCGAAGCGCCGCACCAGAAAGCCGGCCGGGAACTGGGTGACGATGTAGCCCCAATAGAAGCTGGACAGGACGTATGACCTCTGAGCCCCCGTCCACTCGTACTCCTGCCGACGATATGGCGGCCATTACTTCCGCAATGCTTCGTTATGCGTTACGTTAGACTCACCGGAAAGTCCGGATTGGTGGTAGCTGCATCCGTCATGGCCACCACGGCTACGCTTACGCTGAGTCGAGCAGTGTAGTTGACGACGATGGCCAAGAAGAGCAGCAACGCCTGAAGGTGGCGGATGCCGATCACGGGACCTGGGATTAGCGCAGTTAGCGATCGAAGCAAAAAGCATTGCAAATAATTTAAAATGTGTCCAATAGAAGGCGATGTTCTGTTTAGGTAATTTACAAATATTGTTCACAGTGTTTTAATTCTTTAAAATCTAGTGTTGTGTGTTATCTTTCTAATTCTATATCCGAGCTTTATCTCCTCTACACTAAAACTGTTTCAGACGAACGTGAAAAAATCAATATATAGGTATATAAGACATTCCTTGGCAACTAAGAGACCCCAGTGATAAAAATTGTATTCTCACACTTAAATTCTCCAATTTTCTATCAATACAATCAAAGCGATTCAATTTTAATCATAATAAATATAGATAGATTTTATTTTTTCGTGTCTAATATTCAGAACAAAATACTATAACCCAGAAAGGCTTCAATATACATTTTATTAAAATGAAATAACATCTCTACTTTTTCAATAAGAGCCAACTGAAATTTACTAAAAAAATACAGAGAAAACTATGAATGACATGTTCGTCAGGGAAAAATTGTTTATTTTCATATTCAATCAACACTACGCTGCATAAACTGTGTAACTTTTTTTGAACATGTTTCTAGTGCTTTTACTTTTTTTATTATGATTAACTTAACTTAACACTACTATATTACATTTCTACTGAGTTGAAATAAAATGTCCCATGGTTAGTTAAATTATATATATGATTTACAATTACATTTACCATATACAGAAATTCAAGGGCACATGTCACTAAAATTGTATGTTCGATATATTATACTTTGGTTGCAGACATCTCATATTCGAATTATTACCCTTCTTTAATATTCCCACCTTTCCATTGCATATTCTCCTCAATTTCAAGAATTAGTCGTATTTTCTCTCAATACACTTACAGTTGCCACAACATAATATTACTTATAATTTGTAATATGTACCATTGTACAATATGTATGTCTAATATGTTCTTTGTATGTATAGTTAACAAATTTGGCAGAGCGCTTTCTAAAAATGCGGTACATAACATTGCAGTTCAATGTCGTTAAGAAAAGGGTTGTAATTCATACTGCCCGGAAATTATTTGTTCGATAAGTTGAAAGCTTTTACACACATGTTTGAAAAACAACCAAAATATTAAAAAAGAAAAATATACATATATAGAAATTTATAGACTTTTGGAGGAAATGGGCGCAAAGCGTAATAACAAAATTCCCAAATAGACTCCCGTTTGCCGTTTTGCAGCTTATCAATTCGTGCTAAGTCACCCAATGCACATACATTGGCTTTAATTATCGAATCGAATTGCCGGTGGAAATCAGTTGAGTGCACTACAAAAAGGTTAATTAGTTTACCAACGATTTCCTGATTGGATCAATGGAAAGTTGATAAATTCCGATAAATAACCTAAATCCACGCAAAATGAATAACGAATTAATGTCGACTCAAACAAAATGCTAAGGTTATTAACTTTTACTTCTCGACTTCATAAAATAAAATAAGACAAAACAAAAGTAGCAAGTAAGTTTGGACCCACTGTTACGGATATTACCTGATATAGAAATACAATACAGTACAACAGAAGTGGCTTTGAACATAAATATTTCTAACATTAAACTTTGTAAGATTCAATTACACAAGCTGTGTCAGGAAAATCAAGTCATTGTAATTATCATATAAAAAGAAAATTTAACGTACCCAATTGGGAACTTTGTATTGTACATGTATGTTAGAATAGTATTTATATTAACGGTTATATCATTTCCGGTTTGACAAAATAATTCAGATTTACTAGTAAAATTTGAGAATTTCTTCGTGACTACTATTCGAATACACAGAGAATTATAAAATGTTTTGACAATGGAAAGTGACAATAATTAATATTTAAATATAAATATATATTCGATACTCCGCATAAAATTTGTATCTAAATGCAATCTTAGAATCTTAGCGCGATATATGTTTGCTAAAAAACTGTTTAACTCAAAGGTAGTTTAAAATACTAAAGAGTAATGAAATTCTTAGGCAGTTATTTTCTATGTGGACAAATTGTCATATTTTGAGTATATATTTCTCAAAAAATAGATCTTCCATTAACAGAAGTGCTTTGTACTACTATACATGTACATACTATATGTGCACAAATATTTCTAAGTATATCGTTAATAAATAAGTTGAGCGGTTTTACATAGATTTGAGCCATCTTAAAGAACAGGAAATTAGCATACATGGCACACACCATTTGGGCAATAAATTTCCATACTTAATTGCTCTTTGGGGCACTACGAGTATGTGGGACTTATTTGCTGTATCTAACTCTTTGGCCAAGTTTATTGACCAGTTTTGCCAGCCTACTGTTTTGCGGTCAGGTTTGCTTATAAATCATAAATCATAAATAATCAAAGCTGTAATTCAACCATGTTCCAAATAAAATTACACGGTCAAGTACTTTCCGATAAACTCCCTCTCAGTCCAAACGACTAAAAAGCTATATTTGTATCTTTATGGTGAATAAGCTAGATAAGCCAATCTTATTCCTAATTGACCACTTTGATAAGATTGGTATTTCAGCGTCACAAAATCACAAGCTTCTTCTTATGAGAATGAATCTGATATTAAAATCTAATATTATCATTTTTAAAACTTATTCTCGAATTAAACTAATTGTGACTTTCATTTCGAGGGACTGACTTCCCCAGCTATTTTTTTAAGGAATAAATATATTACTTTTTATTAGGTTCCATTGAATTGCAATTATGTTTGATTTTGCAAACACTTCATATTTATTTGGGCCATATATTCGAATCGGCATATTATTATAATTTTATTTGCTTTCCAATCATTGTATTGTTTATGTTTATTTGATCACTTGGTGTTATACACGGTCAAAGCTCTTGGGATTAATTATTCATTCACCTTTTTGTTCGGCAGTCATTCCCACAAAGTGGTCCACACACTGGGTTCGCGTTAAGTATCTGTTTTCGCTGGAACGCAACGTTTTGAGATTTTGTGCAAAAAGCGCGACTTCCACGGATTCGAAAGTGAGTTGAGTTTGTCGCGTCCACCCGAGCCAATAGCTGAAATACGTCTGAACGTGTCAGTTAAAGCTCTGCCCACCATATAGCGATTATGACTGCAATTAGCCGTCGAGATTGGGACTGGGTCTTTAATGTGTTTTATCAAGCTGCCGATTACCCAGCGCGAGAACTAGATGCTACCTGCCGCATTCTCGACTTGATAACGCCGACTTTTTTGTTTGGCTGCCACTATAAAACAAACATCGGTAATAAAACCCAGACACTGGACACTTTCCTATTCATTTGTGCCAGTCATCTGTGCGGTTTAATCTCCCTTGGGGAAATCAACGAACCTCGGGCACCGATCTACCCCCACAAACTTGTAGTTCTTTTATAAAAGCAACACTACACAAAATTACAACGATTTTGTGATAAAATGCGCAATTAACGTAAATTGAAAAGTGAGCTTTACATATGACATCATTAGAGATGAGTACAATTAAACGCTGGCAGCCAGTTTTCATTCCAGCCAATTCATTTGCCAGCCAATTTATTGGATAATCAAACGTAGCAGAGATGACCCGCTGTGACTACGTTTTACTCATTCAAAAATATTATTGAAATTAGAAATCCAAATCTTCTTAAATCTATAATTCGCACAATTAATTTATACCGTAAATAATAGCCTCTTTCGAAATGGTAAGTGCAAAAATTTTGTTGATATAAATAATTTCTATGCTTATATGTTACTGGGTTTTACTTGTAACAAGGTTTTTAAAGCGTCGAATTCAAGCTTCTCGACTATGAGAAATTAAAAGAAATGCTAGTATATTGGTTCATTTTCGCAGTATTGGACGCTATATTTGACATGACATAAAAAACGATTTAGTTGTTGGTGCTTACCCCATGCCGGACACAAATTTTTTATCAAAACCTATTCCGATAAATTTTTGTTTTAAAGTAAAGTTTGATCGGAATACTAAGGGCTGTAATATAGAAAAAATTTGTTTGTTTTATTTCTTATTTCCTAAGCCAATAATCTCACAAAAACTTAATTAAATCAAAGAATTTAATATTATAGAAATTAATAAAAGAATTTAATTTAAAAATTCTATTATTTTGTTAGTTAATAAATCGCCCTTGTTTGAGATTATTCTTCATCCAAAGTTTCACAACATCGAATTTTTTAAGAATTACCCTTTTTTTATTTTAACAATAATATTTAGTTTATTAATTTAAATGAACATATTTCAAAAATAGTAAAGGACTCTTTCTTAAAGAATGCATTAAAAGTTTGGAGAATATTCTCGTAAGGATATACTACACATTTTTGGAGCCATACCCCACTTTACGTCCACTTAAAAGCTAATAAAGACCCTCAGTAATCACAAAAACCCTATTTCGGTTTAAATAATTGTATTCCAATTATAGGATCTACCCGGTAGAGTTCTGAAAATTTAATCAAATTCGGATATTTAACATTAATTTTGAGAGAAACTTCTAAGGACTTGCAAAGTACTTGCCAAACGGTCGCAATTTTCAATTTATGCCCCCTGCTTTTAACACTTGTTAAACATGAATTGTCATTATTAGCATTGATTTATTGGCAAATTTAGAGCATTTTCAGATTTGTAAGGTGTCTATTGCTTTTAAAAATCCATCTCCTGCACTGTAAGGTTACTTTGACCACCTTACTGTTCTACCTCGAATAGGGTGGCGATGCCATCGACTTTGTTCCTGGTACCACGAAGGTTTGTTTTTCAGGCTAAGCATTAAAGCTAGTAAAGCTAGGCTCCCATAAAAGGTTAGACACGTTTATTTATTTATATCCTTCTGCTTATCTCTTTTAGTAATGAAAAAACGAGGCTAAGGGCGAAGGTCAATCCGGCTGGTATTTGTATACATGAGAAACGATCACCGGCGCGGTTGAGATCCCTTGTGGAGGACTGCGAGGTGCAGAATATTGAGTAAGGCTATGGCATTCCTCCATGGACATTGAGCGAGCGGTTAACCAACTGTTTAAATTAATTGAAGGGGATATATAAGGAATTTTTTTACAAACTCTATCTGACCGAGTATAACAATTTTTTTTTCCACTTCGGGGCAAAAGAATGGGTGACGGGGGGATTACCCCCGGGACCATAGTTTTATGGGGGGCCCGTAATTTTTAAAAGGGGCCCGAAATTTTCAGATCATCAGTAAAAGCAAAATTTTTTTTGGTTACCCCCGGGCCCCGTTTTTCTCTCGGCGGCCCTGGGTACAGATGGACCAACCCCAACAAAACGAAGCTGGTACTCTTCACCAAGAAGTTCAAAATTGGGTCGGCCAAATATATACAAAATAGTATATACTTTTTGAGAACTTTCACCAGAATAATGCAATAAAAATATAACTTAAGGGAGTATTATTATTCATACACTTTATCAAATCCTATCTGTGGTCCTCCCAATAAGTACTTTTCGCAGTTTTTCCATATGTAATGATTTATTAAACAACTTTATTTTTAGTAAAACCAAAACGTTATTTGTTTGAATGCATTTCTTAACAAAGTTTCTCGTTGCCCTAGGATCATGATGGTCGCATTTTCACTTTGCCCGAATGCGTTAACGATAAATGGGGTGGAGTGTACACACAAAGCGTATATTACAATAAAAAAATTTACCAGTGTAGGGCTCCGAACGAACTGCATGGCCGGAAAAGTTGAGGGACAGGGCAGACAGCTTTTTGCTGCAAACAGCTGCAAAATAAATGTGAATTTCATGAAATAATGGCGCTAAAATACTTTATGATGCAAAATGTACGGCGCCAGCAACAAGACCAACAGCAAAAGCATCCCCAACTACACGAGGGCAAGTGAACGACGATAAGGATGCGGATAGTGGCTGCTGGATAGTTCGGCAGGGCACTCCTGAGGAAGTGGGCAGGAGCTGCATCAGCTAAGCGTCGAGCAGCTGCCACAATCAAGTCAACAAGGGCGAAAAATTCAACCATATACAAAACATGGTAAATGGACAATGTGTCCGTGTGTGTGGCAGGATCTAAGGTCATTTTCAATTTGCATAAATCAAGCGATACCATATGCGGCCAGGCATAAGGCTCGGTCACAGTGAACCAAATATTAAATATCAAAGTGCATAAATCGATTAATAGCCCTGGTAGAAAATTGTTCATCCCAAGTCCCACTAAAGGGATCTAATTATTTAAGAGTCCAATATAAGCAGTAAATAATATATTCAAAAGTCATTAAATAAATGCAATTATTAAAAGAAAAGAAGAAAAAATAATGTATTAACAAATTAATTTATCATGTAATATACAAAACTCCGAAAAGAATATGCCGTGGTTTATTTATCGAATGTTACAGGTTAGAACCACCCCCTGCCAACATACTGTAATGAAAATAAGAGTATTAGAACTCTCTACTTAGAGTACAAAAAGACAAGCATGGCTAGATCGATTTGGCTGTGGATGTCAAACAAAATTTAAATAACCCATTCATGAGTATAACAATATAATGAATCAGATTGTTCAATGCCAGAGGAGTCTCCACAGTACAGTACTGCGTTCTGCCAATGTTTCCGGACAACCTGCAGGGATTGCAGCCTCAGATGGCAGCAACTATGGGCAGCGCGGGAGAGGCCTAGGAGCTAACAGTGGTCGTAAAGTTAACCGCATGCAATTGCCGCGTCCGCAAGCCCAGCAGAGTCGCGCCGAGTCCTGACTGAGCCGAGCACTTTGATTTATAAGACTTTCATATGGCGGCAGAACGGTCGCTTGTTTGGATCATTTGTGAATCATGTCGAGCCGTTTTTGACTTTGATTTATATGCTGTGCATATGCACAGCAGTAGCTGCACCCATCCCACGCCACATGTCAACCGAATGTGCTAGGCATGAACACGCCGAGCGGCATTGCCCCCCGGAAACGGAGACGACGAATGCTGGTGGACGCCGAACCTGAATGCAGAATGCCAAATGGAGATTGCAAATGACGCCCTCTGCTCGTGGAAAACATGCCGATGTAACTGAACATATGCACTGACCCGAAAATTGCATTGCACTGGAATTTGCCACAGAAATGGACGTCTCCCGGTCTGTTCTCAGCCGCAGGCGGGTGTTCACATTGTAAAATTAACGCAAAACCGCCTGAATGAGTCCAAAATAAATTGTTTTGATTATAAGCCATAATTACTTGTGTGTCCGCCTGATAAAGGGACTCATGATTCGTTCAAATATCATACTTATTATAAGTAGATGTGCTATACGACATCTGAATACTAAATAATGGCCAAGTTAAATTGTAAAACTTTTATTATTTCCATTAAAAGGCATCTGTAGATGTGTACATATTTAACAAGTAAATAAACTAAAGCCTAGTGTGGTTTCCCATTTGGGAAATGTTTGAATTTGTATTGTAAAAATAAGCACTATTTAAAATGTACAACTTTGGCTCTTATCGCTGAGTTTGGCTTCCTTATCTTTGCAAGCTGGGTACTTCCTTTCATCAATATTTTTCTTTGGGATTGCCACGTACGTACGTACCGCACTATAGCGAGTCTCTGGCGTACCCGAGCAATAATGGGCCAGACTTGATTGGAATTTTATCGTTAAGCTATCAAAATATTTGGTTGCGAGCATCCACCAGGATTCGTCGCCAAATAGTGGATCATGGTAACCGTTGAAAAATTTGAGGACATTTGGAGCAACCTGTTCAAAACACATAAATAGGAAATACAAACAAAGGTGCTAAACGCATTTTGAACGCGTTGAGTCTAAACTTTCTTGCTGGACCACTCACAAAATAATTATTCAGTTGTACGTTATTTTAAAATGTTTTCTTAGTTTGTTATTAAAAAAACGCCTTTTTAAGGTTTAAATAAAGCGCCATATTACGATTCAGGAAAGAGGGCCATTCAAGCCTACGCTTTCTACCCTATTAGAGTTCGGATACAAACCCTTACTCTCCGCTCCGGTACCCTGTTGTCACGAAAATCGGTTATAAGAGAACTCAACCTTGGCCCGAGTCAACGCATGCTACCCTATTAGATTTTGGCTGCAAGAGAAGGTTATAGGACGTCGCTCCGCTATTACTTATTAGTTTCTAACTATTCAAGACTTACCCAGATGTGGACGGTTGCGCCGTTTGAAAAGAAGTGCCCGGGTGTCTCCTTAATAAAGAGTCCTTATACAGACTCGATGCCCAAAAGGTTATTGAAGATCGATGGGCTTGAGGTCTGCCAGATGGCTGAGATCTATTCATGTCAGCCGTTCAGGGCTAAAGAAAGTTTTGGGATGCCCTTGCTTCAGGGCTGGCAAGATCTTTTCTTAATTTAATCGACTATTCAAATATGTTAATACAATAGTAATATTAATAGTAATAATCTTTGTAATTGTATTAATTATTAGCAAATAATTTTTTAGTTTCCATATAGGATTATATTAATAACACAGGTCTACTAAATTATAATAATTCAAACAACTCCAAAAGAACTAAAACAACGTTTTTCGAGTACTAAACACCCAAAAACTCAAAAACCTGAAGTGATGGGAACGCCGGATTCGGATTCTACGCAATCAGAATACTTCGGAAATGACCCTCAGGCGTGAGAGTATATAAACACTGTAAAAATGGTGATATCTTTACAAATAATTAGCTGACTAGTGGCTTTATTATACCCTTGCAGGGTATTATAATTTTAGTCAGAAGTTTGCAACGCAGTGAAGGAGACATCTCCGACCCTATAAAGTATATATATTCTTGATCAGCATCAACAGCCGAGTCGATCTAGCCATGTCCGGCTGTCTGTCTGTCCGTCTGTCTGTCTGTCTGTCTGACCGTCTGTCTGTCTGTCCGTCCGTTTCTACGCAAACTAGTCCCTCAGTTTTAAAGCTATCTGGATGAAACTTTGCTGTTATGCTCCTATATGCTCTCACTGCTATATATGTCGGAACGAGCCGGATCGGCCGACTATATCATATAGCTATATAGGAAAGATCGGTAAATTTTAATGAAAAATATTATAACTTAGCCAATTTTTACAATATTTGAATAAAATTTAAGATATGGCCATTTTGTATTATTCTTGAATTTCGGTTTTAATTTTATTCAAATCGGACCACTATATCATATAGCAGCTATAGGAATATATATATAAATTCATTAAATTCGTTCGCAACATTTTACGCTGGCAACATTTCTCGTTCGCAACATTTTTCTTTCGCAACATTTACCTTATGTCAGTACCCGAGAAAACGAAAAAGTCTGAAGGTTTTTCTTCTTCTTCTTACTTACTGCAAGGGTATTTAAACTTCGGCATGCCGAAGTTAGCTTCCTTTCTTGTTTATACCCTTGCAGGGTATTATAATTTTAGTCAGAAGTTTGAAACGCATTTCCTTCACTGCGTTGCAAACTTCTGACTATGGTACCCTCCAAGGGCGTAAAGATAAATATTGAACTGAAATAACTCACAGGTCTACAAATATCGTGGTATTGAGGAGCAGATCGCAAGCACCTAGTCATGTGTGCATAGGAGTATCACTGCACCTGCAGCGCTCTTAGAGTCTCTTTTTCTCCTTAAAGCTGTCGCGTTATCTATTCAGCTAAACTACTTTTGTAAGCTGCTGCCAGATGTATACATTTTTAAGCCAAGCTTTCGTAGAAGCAGTCAGCATATCCGAATAAACGGGATCAGAAATAAACAGTGCATATATATTAAACGAACCTATTCGTGTGTTTTTATTAATTCTGACCTTAAGGGTGGCCCCACAAACAGTGGTATACCTAATTTGTTCATTGTCCGAGCCAAATTGTTGTGCATTTATTTTTACTTTAATCATTACTTTTATTTCAAATAGTATAAATAGCTTTCTAGAATATTTTAAAAATAAATAAATCAATACAATTTCTGTTATTATTTTTGCAGTATCATATTAAATTTGTTAATGGCCTCGGCAACATATTTTTCCTTTTCAGCTAGCTCGGATTTGAGCAGCATGCGTAATTCCTGCAAATTGGGCATTGTACGACAGTCGCGAATATTAAGCAGCGTCCTGAAGATAGTCTCCCACATCTGCCGCTGGACATAGCGCGGAAAGGCTATTTTCGGCATCCATACCCCACTCTGACTCCGTTTTACTACTTCCATATAGCTGCCAAATAGCAGCACATGCATGACACCCACCAGGCCGAATAAATCTAGCTGGTACGTCCACGGTCGATTGGTACGCATCTCAATGCACTTGAACAGCTCGTGGTGGTGCACATAATTGAATGTTTGATCGGGCGAAAAGCGACTGGTGTCGATAGACACGCCAAAGTCAATAAGCTGCAGGCTCACCTCATTGGGATGCGCGCACAATCTGAAAGTGGCACAAAGAATAGATAGTTCTTATGGTGAAATGGTAACTAGGTTCAGATTCTTACGGTCTCATAAGTAGAAAGTTGTCCGCTTTAATGTCGGCATGGATTATACCCAAAGCGTGAAGATGATCTACGATATCAAGCATCTGGCAACTTAGATGCATTACAACGTATTCGTCCAAGTTCTTGTTTGTAACACTCTTTATTTTGTTGCACACAGATATCAACGAACCATAATCCGAGAAGTCCGAGATATAGACACTGCAATTGTTGCCCACCAGCGCATAATCAAAATGTGTATACGCTGGAATCTGAAAGGTACATTGAAAATTCATTATTTTATTTTATATTTGACAGACGTTATTATATATGTACATACAGTAGAATCCGGTTATAGGGACTTTCAAGCGACCGACGTTTACGTCGGAAGACGCACTAACCGATAGTACTTTGTATTCAATACCTTTGTATGGGAACCAACCAAGCCATCGGACGGACTCTGTAAGCGGAGTCGTTATAACCGGATTCTACTGCATACATATACATTTTTTTTGAATATTCTGAAATTATACCTCCTTAAATTATAAACCTTACCATTTGCTCGATGGTAAGCCGACTGTGAACCTCCAGGGTAATGTAGAGCTCCCAGTAGTTAGGTGGCCGCTCCTGCTTTAAAGCCACCTTTTTCCCGGTTTTTATGTGTTTGCCCGTGTAGATTGTGCCGTACGATCCTTTGTCAAGCATCTTTAACACTTCAAACTCCTCGCCATTCACCTCCATTTGGGAATTAGGATGCAAACGCTTGACATGACCCACCAATTGGCAGTGCGGTAGCTTCTCGATGTACTGCGAGAAGTCAATTTCGTCCAGCAGAGAAGTTATGAGATCTACGTTGAAAGGGTTAACATTAGTATCGGCGACCGTTTGGTTCACAGCTGACTTGTCCATGTTTGATTTGGGGTGTACGAACTGATCTCGCGGAAGTATGTCATTATCAGAATGGGACCAGGAATGGTGCGATTGCTTAGGCGTTAACGGTGTGGACTTGTAATAAATGCTCAGGTCTCCGTCGCTGTCTCCCTCGTGTCTCTCAGCTTTTCCAGCTGGTGGATTTGCAACTACAGGCGGAGGAAGCAGTGTAGAATTCTTAATCATACTAATGTTAGTGGCGAACATCTCCGTGGCAGCGTTTAGTTCGAAGAAGTTATCGGACAGCTTCCCACTATTTTTAAATCTGCTTGAATTTGGAGAATCGCTGGCAAACTTCAGTGTTCCTGAAGGACATGGAACTTGTGGCGGACAGCTACTCAGCTGTGTGCAATCATTCATGAACGAAGCGATCATGTGAGACGGCCCTACAGTTTCCGATTTCTTAACTGCTTCATTATGCACCACTGACAGCTGCGTTTCAGGCACCGTGCAGTCCAAGGTAAAACTGCAGGCCTTTGGTGGTTTTGCCTTTATCATCTCTGGCTGTGTCTCGTCGAGGAAGATCTCAAACTTCCCCTGCATAGCCAGAGCCCCGAGGTTGGGTTCATTCACGGGTTGTGTCTCGGGCACAAACGACAAATCGTTCATAAAGGAATCCGCCAGCTGGCCGCCATCCGGTACGACGGATACTTTACCGACTTTGCCGTCCGGTACGGCAGAAGGTTTACCGATGGCCTCAACAAAGGAGGCAGCAAATGAATCTTGATTGCTCCTTGTTGGATTTATAAACAAATTTGAAGTGTTCTGGTCGCAAATACGCCTCGAGGCGTCCTGTAAAATGGAAGAACCGAATGTCTTCATCTTGGGCGGCGTCTTTGCAAAGAGTCCGCAAAGGTCATCGTCATCGATCGTTGGAAGCTTTAGTGGTGTCAGTTCTCCCGCAGCTACCGCGCACTCTGGTAAACCGACAGGTAGTCTCGGCAACGTTTCTGTTTTGTCTTCCTGAAAGCAGGGCAGAGCTCTGGGAATTGTCTCCGTCTTATCCTCCTGGAAACGCAGCGATTTCATCATCGGCACGCTGGGAGCATTGGGCTCCCAAAGCTCGCGGCGCGAAAAATTGCCACCAGCCTTATTCTCCTGTTCCACGCTGACTATGGAGTTGTCAATGCCAGGTAGGCGCTGTTGCCTCAGTGGTCCCGGGGTGCACTCTTCGCTCTTGGTAGTCAGAGTAAGTGCAGTGCGAGAGCCGGGGGAAGATGAAGATGAAGTTATGGTCGACTTAGTAGTGACATTTGTGGCCGCCGAACTTTGGGTACCGTGCTCTGAGGTCTCCAAAATTGTGGACAATTGTTTGCGTAGCATGGGTGAGCGCGAGTCCACTGGAGACTCGGTAGAGGTGGGAGAAGGAGTAGGCTCCTCCGTGGGCGACAGTTCTTTAAGCACAGTGCCAAACTGTCGGGCAGGTGCCTGTTTCTGCGGGCCCTTTGGTGTACTTATGCCTTGAGACTTTATAAACATGTTAAACAATTGCGTAGAGCAAGTTTCATCTGCATCGAAAGCAGGTGCGACGCCTGGTGTTTTAGTTATAGGCGCAGATTGTGGCTCATCTGGGTCCTGATAAATGTCTATACTTCGTAGAGGCGGATCTGGAACAGCAAAGTTAACGTCTGCACTTGAAACGGGATCCTCAAATATTTTTATCGTTGGAAGCACCTTAGGCTGCTCGGTCAAAATAGACGGTTGAGATGGAACAGTGGGTTGACGTAAAATAGCAGATGTCGTTGCCGGAGTATCACCTCCTAAGGATGCCGGATCCGTAGCCTCCACGCGATCCTCTCTACGCGGCATTATTGACTTTCTGGAGGAAAATGGAAAGAAACTCTTGCGGCGCGGCATTTCGTCCCCGGGCAGGCATGCAGTCTCATCCATATCAAAGTCACCAATAACTGTAAGATTACGTTTTTGCCGCCACTTGACTGTCAACAACTCCTCTAATTGGTACTCTATTTGGTCGTGGTCGTTGTAGAGTTGGTCAAAGTCGACTTGAATTCCAAGCATCAGTGGCGGTTTAAAATACTTGTCCAGCTCGTCTACCGGCTGTGGCTTGGAAGTGGTGGCAAAGTTTGGATAGCAACGTATTCCTCTAAGCTCCCCGCCAGTGCCCCACCACGGGTCGTTACGTAGGACCAATGGATGCTGTTGCTCATGTTTCTTTAGATTAATATAGGCACGGTACTCCTCGGGGGAAAATTCTAGATTTGGTCTCGGGTACAGGATTGCTTTATTATAACACGGCAGTGCATTTGCTTCTGGCTCCTGCTCAATTGTTACTGGCGTAACCCATGTCTCCAATGGCTTGTTCTTGGCCAGAAAGTTGGGAGGAAACCGAAAGGGCTCTTCATAGCGTCGTTCATAGTTGGTGATGGGTGGAAACTCGTCGACATGTATATCAAAGCCCAGGTCAGACGAGGAGTCGACGGAAAAGATTTTTCCGTGTTTGTGCGTCTTGGCGTGAGCCTTGTTCCAGGGCATTGACTCCTTGAGGTTCTCTAGCCCTCGAGCAGCATCGACAATCGAAGTATGGCTTGTCTTCACCTCTTGCTTAAACTGAGGCAGAACGGTGCCGTTCTCGTCCTTGAACACCTCCACGTTACGATCAGCATTCTGCCTGCGGCTGGTGCTTGGACCACCCATCTGAAAGAATGAAAGTTAGCATAAACAATTCACATATCACTTTTACAAACGTTACAATATTCACTGTATTTTCTTCTAAGAAGTTGGATACATTATAACAAAATTTAAGATATAATACAAACAATTTAAAAACTAGAAAGGAAGCTTACTTTGGCGCGACTATGTTTATATACCCTTGCAGCTTACAACTGGATCATATTAATTTAATTTTATTTTATCAAATGAAGAGAAAAATTAAGAGGAATTATAAAAACCACGTATACATATTATATACATATGCTTTTTATATTTTTCTATTTACATTACATTAACAGTTTTACATTTAAAGTTTACAGTTTACATTTAACAATCGTTTACATGACAGCTATATGATATAGATGTCCGATCCGGCCCGTTCCGACATACATATATAGTAGTGAGAGCATATAGAAGACTATATTTCAATTAGATAGCTTTAAAACTGAGGGATTAGTTCGCATAGAAGCGGACAGGCGGACGGACGAACAGATGGACATGGCTAGATCGACTTGGCTGTTGATGCTGATCAAGAATATATATACCTCACTGCGTTGCAAACATCTGACTAAAATTATAATACCCTGCTATAGTATAAAAACTGATGGAAATTCTTATGGTCGAAGCGTATAAAATTATTTGGTTAAACGAGCTCAAATGTATAAACACACAAAAAATCGAAGCGGTTTATTTGAAATAGAGCGCCCGAGCCTGGTGTTTCGGCTATTCTCGAAAGTAGATTTCAGGAGGAAAACGGTCAACTGTTGTTTGTCTGATCTGATAATAATAATACATTTAAAAGCTTTTTACGGCCGACTCGAGGTCAAGGATGTTTGTTCCAAACAGATCATTAGCTTAGACTATAATTTTCTGCTTACCACCCCTTTCTTGACCTCGAGCCAGCTAAATGACATCTCTTAGGAAGTATAAAGATCGCAAAACCACAATGTTAAAATTTTACAAAATATACATCGTTCTTGTTCGTAAGGCCCTTGTCAAATTTAAAATGATTTCGACCTTTTCTTACCTGAATCACACCAGGAAATTCGCTTTTTACTGCAGCTCCGGTGCGAACGCTCCCTACCGTAATTGTGTTGGAGCCCCTTTGGCGACGTCCCTGCAATGACTGCAAGGCCAACCTACGCTCGTTTAGCTCTTGGTTGACTGCGTCGGCCTGCTCGCCATCGGAGTACAGCATGCGCTGACCCACGGTATAACCGAAGTGCTGGTGCGCCTCCCGTAACTCCTCAATGGGCTGGGCCCGGCACTGGAGGCCCAGGCGAAAGATTTCGTCGGCCTTGTGCATGTTGCCGCTCAAGTCGCAACAGTACGCCCAAGCAATGTAGAAATCCGCTAGCATCGTGCCAGTTCCGCGATTATACATTTCCTGGTACAACTCAATAGGGTTCTTCTGCTCTTGAGCCTGGAAACGAGCAATGAAGATTTTAGGTTAGCCCACAAATAGGTACTACCTTTACTTACGAACTTAATGAACAGCTTGATGAACCGCCTGTCCTGCTGGTATCGAACGTCCTTCTCGAATTTTGTGAGACATTCTTTTAAAACCACGTGCAATTTGGATTCGCTGCCACCCGCCGGATAACTCTGTTCGATCCAACAGATGTATGCGTGCCATGGCTCCAGGGGATCCTCGCCGGAGTAATTCTCCACTTCCTTCTTCAACCTACTGCGCTGCGCAAGAAGCTCCTGGCCCTGCGCGGAGTCCATGCTGAGTGAGGCCTGCAAAAGGCTAACGTTGCGACCGGTGGCTAATGGTTGGATGTTCTCCTTAGCGGTATCGAAGTCCATTTTAGAGGCACCTTGTTATAAAGGAACGACGAATTACAAATCAACTAACCTTAACAAACAAAACTACGCGCCGCTAAAATGCTAGGGATAATACTTGATTTAGCGATGTATCGATATCTGAAATTTGACGTCTCTCGATACTTCAAGATAAAAAATTAGAGGTGCAAAAACATCGATGTATGGAGACATCAATGTCTCATCGATGTTTTAAAAAAAAATTTAAACAATATTTTTAAAATGATTAAAATGTTCAATTATTGTTAAATTTTAAGTTAAAATAAAAATATTTGTTAACTTGGCCTAATAAAATAAACTTAGAAAACGGATAACTGAGATCAATACTTATAAAAGTCAGCTATATTAAAAACTGTGCTGATTATTGATAAACATATATTTATCAACCTTGTCCGGGCTAAGGCGCGTCCTTCTATAATTAATTTATCAAAAATATTGGAATAACGCCGTTGCTTGCACAACCAATCCAATAAATTTAATAAAACATTTAAAAGAATACAACAAAAGTTTATGTTCCTTACCTTTGCCTTTTCTCTTGATAGTGATGGCAGGAAAACATCGATGGACGAGAAAAACAGCGATGAGTTTGAAAATGTTTTTGCATATTAAAAAGAATTCACAGAGGCAGTGTTTGCACACTTAGCTATTTTCTGGCCAAATCTGGCTAATTTGCAAGAAAACAACCCAATCTAGTCCCTGAGTTTTAAAGCTACCTGAATGAAAATTTAAGGATCTGTTGTTATATGTTCTCAAGGTGAGCCGGACTTACCACGGCGTACCACCCCCCACAAATTAATACACAAAATTAGTATTTTTGTATAAATTTAAACATATACGATAAATCATCGTTGTTGAGTCATTGTTGTGCGCAATCTGTTTTTTATTATTTTTAGTTTTGAAAATGAACCTTCGCCAGTGTAATTAGAGACCATCAATACAACTGTCATCTTTATCATTGCTTTGCATCGAGAAAGACTTACTTTAATAAATTGTCTCTACAGAAATGATCGACAGTTTCGCCAAGAAGGAATCAATAAAAGTCGCATTTGCTTAATTCAATTGATTGTGCCAACTACAGAAAAAATATAACCAATTAAAAATTCAAATAATAAATCCATGACATGTAAAATTATACTGCAAATATTTATGAATTAATCAATATGACAAAAAATTTGATTTTATGCAAATTAAAAATTGATATAAAAATTGAGAGATTTCAATTATATAAAGGGCCTTCACTTGACTGGTGCCCCAGGGCCCCCACACATCTAAATCCGGCTGTTTTAAAAAATTATAACTAGCCAGTTTTCAACATTTTCATATATTTTGACACATGGCCTACTACATAAATTATATTGCTTACACTGGAAAGATATTTATTGAAAAATTTTATTTCCACTGTTTTTCAATATATTTTCATCTGCTCAGAGATCTAACCATTATATATTATTCCAGAATTTTGTTATTAACTTTATGCATAGCATAGCTGCTATAAAAACGATCGTTAAATGAAGAGGAAAATGAAAAACTGTGACGGTAAAACTGTAAATATAGTATGATAGGTAAACGTTAAAACCAAATAAATATTATTTATTATTCGTGTTAGCTTTTCTTTTCATTTGATGAAATTTGATTAAATGTAAGCTGATCCAATTGTGAGCTGCAAAGGTATACAAACATTGGCGTGCCTGAGTTAGCTTCCTTTCTTGTTATTCTCTAAGCTTTAATAGGAAATGTAATGTATGTGTTTCATTTTTTTTTATTATATAAATATCTTTAAAATTCTTTGGATAAATAAAATACAGTTTATTCAAACTAGTTTTGTTCATTACATTACAAATAATGTAATATATTTTTTTCTCCTGATTTTTAAACTGACTGCAGCGTTGAATGCATGAATTCTTCCGGGCATAAACACAGTAACAGTTGTAAGAGTTCGCATGACTGCGTATTTTATAAAATAATAGAAATATAGAAATAAAAAAGCTCATAATAGAGTCCCCAATTTCTGGCGCCTAAGGTATAGTTATTTCCTTCACAATTTCCATGGTTTCCATAACCACCGTCTGATGCGACGCCAATTTCAACTGCACCGTTATTTCCGAATTCTCAGTGGTTGCTTCCAAACCCACCGCCATTATTTTCAAATCCACCTGCGTTATTTCCATATATGTACATGTTAATGACAATATTAAATTTTTAACTGTAGGGTTTGTACGGTTTATAATTTATTTATTATAAATATGTATATCTTGCCGTACTTTATAATATAATAGACATATGGAAATATAAAAGCTAAAAGTGTCCCCAGCTATTGTTCTGGTTAGCGCCTCCCGTGAAGTTATTTCCTTCAAAAGTTCCATAGTTTCCATTGCCACCGCCTGATGCGTTGCTGCTTCCCGGCTTGCCAAACCCAGCTGCACTGTTATTTCCAAATCCTCCGCGATTGTGTCCAAATCTACCTCCATTATTACCAAAGCCTCCAACGCCATAGTTTCGACTTCCTCCACCACCATAGCTACGGTTTCCTTGATTTCCATAGCCACCTCTGTTCCCGAAGCGTCCACCACCGCCTCCGCCGCTGTTATCGAAGCGTCCTCTTTTGGCCGGGCCGCCACCATCTCCGCTGGGACCGGCCTGCCGCGACTGGTACGGCAAGATTCCAGTTTCGCGTTTCAGTCCAAAGTCACCGGCGTTCTTATCGCAAAGATCCCTAACCACACCGACTAGCTTGGAATAGGGGTCTTCCAAATGTTGCACATCGGCGGGATTGTCGCAAGCAATTGTGATGAGATCCTCTAGAGCTGGCTTTAGTGATGCGATCTTGGCCGCATGCTCCGGCTCCATTTCAAAGTTGACCCAGTTGTCCACACGTATGATGTCATTGGGGACCAGGTCGATCTTACGCGAACCAAATAGCATCACCTGGAGTGGAGAAACCATCGAAAGCTGCTTGCAGGAAACGGCGCGTGTTCGGATCTTCTCGCCAAATACGAAGAACGGATATGGAAAGGTGATAGCCAGATTGCTGCAGTTAACAGAGGTCTTGTGCAGTAGCGCCGCCTTGGACTCGGTGGTTAGAACCTTGCGCTTTTCCTTATGAACACAGATGTTGGGATATAGCCCGAGACAGAGCAGTGCCAGTGCCACGTCCAGCGTTGAGTCGGCTTCATCAGAATCGGCATTTACATGGTGAGGCAACATGCACTCCTCCGGGAATCCGGCTTGCTGCAGCAGATCCAGCAGTTGCTGTTTGGCGTCCCACATCACGTTCATAGTGGACATCTGCAGGCCCTTCCAGTCGCAGAAGTTGGCTTCTGCCTGCTCACCGCGATGCTTGGCTTGCTGCCACATTTGCGACGCCACAATCATGGCCACGTGGTCGGAGCACTTGCGACCACTCAGCGCCTTCTGATGATTAGCAAGTCGACGCTGGCCGATATCTAGGGCAAATACCTCGGAGAAGGTACTTGAGTAGGAGGCCATGGTGGCCACCAGGTCGGCGCACCCGAAAACGGCGCCCAGTACCATCATCTTGCCCAACCGGGGCTCAATGGGCAGGCGCGCCAGCAGGCGACCTAGTGGTGTCAATTCATCGTTGGCGTCTAGGCAGCGCATCTCACGGAGAAGTACCTCGGCCTCGATGACAGCGTCTACTGGCGGCGGCTCCAGAGCCTTTGACAGAAAATGGTGAATGGCACCAAGGCGAAGCAACTTGATGGTGAGTGCCATCTCGTGCAGCGGTGTGCGGAACATCTCCGGCGTGAGGTTGTCCTCGAGCACAGCGAATCGGGCTCGAGAACAGAGTGTGAAGCAGAAGCCAGGACGGACGCGGCCGGCACGACCCTTACGCTGCTCCAGGTTTGTCTTGCTAGCCCACACGGTAGCGTAGCTGGTGAGATTATTGTGCGAGGTGAAAAGCTTCATGCGAGCCTTGCAAATGTCCACAACGAAGACGATGTCGTCAATCGTAATCGAGGTCTCAGCTATATTGGTGGACAGGATTATTTTTGTGACGCCCTCCGGCACCGGGTCGAACACCTTGCGCTGGTCATCGCGCGGGATCTGTGAGTGGCACGGCAGGATGCGGTACAGATCCGTATTTCCAAATGTCTTCGAGCTCTGCAGGAACTTCATAAGAGCAAAGATTAAATTCCATCCGGGCAGAAATACCAGGATGGCGCCAGCGATGTTCTTTGACTTGATGAGCACCAGAAGCGCCTCTAAAAGCTCGAAGCTCACGTCCGATTCGGACAGCATAGCCATGGAGTTCCGCGTCTTCTCTGTGTACTTTGCATCGCACATTTTGTTGTAATTGATTTCTGCCTCCTCCTTGTTCTCTGACAGCTGTTTCTGTTCCTCGTCCTCCACCTCCTTCCGCTTGCGTCGAGACTCAGGCGAGGGCACGAATTCGGTCATCTGCAGTATGTCTTCCAGAAAAAATTGCGATACAGGAAATGACCGGCCGGCAACCTCCAGAACTGGACAGCCGCCAAAGTAATTAGCAAAAAGCGTGGTATCAATGGTGGCCGACATAAGAATAACTTGAAAGAAAAATACATTTTAATGGTTATATTAATGACATCAAATTTTTGGCTATGGAACATTTTCTACTAAAAGTGCATCGTTAAATGGAGATGCAGATGTAATCTTACCGTGCAGATCTGGATAGGTTGCCACCATATCGCGCAGAATTACCAGCAGGAAATCGCTATTCACATCCCGCTCATGAATCTCGTCAACGATGATATGTGAGACGCCTCTCAAGCCGGCCTCAAGCTTACGTAACAGCACTCCAACGGTGCAGAAGAGGATACCGCCATAGGGTCGTGGGAAGACAGACTCAAAGCGAACAGAGTAGCCGACAGTATTACCCAGCTCCTCGCAGCGTTCACGGGCTACACGCTCTGCTACTGATATGGCCGAGATGCGACGTGGCTGGGTCACATATATGTTGGCGAAGCCTCCCTGGCCGGATGAAATGTAGTCGTCGAGGATGTATTGGGCTATCTGTGTGGTCTTTCCGCAGCCGGTGTTGCCGCGGATAATAACCACCGGATTCTCATTAATGGCACACAGAATCTCAGAGCGCATGCCCGCAATGGGCAACTTGTCCCGAAACTCCAGGAACTGGCGATATTCCGCGTCGTTCTGACGGCGTTCGCGCAACGAGCGTTCAAAATCTAACGAAAGATCTTCGATTGATGTGGTGGCCAGGTCGCCTTCATCGATGTTGCAGGCATGCCAGACATTCCAATTTGGCTGCGGGGGGGCCCATGGAATCACTGAATTTTCCTGTCGCTTTTCGCCCCTTGGTTGCAAGGGGTCCATGTGGGTACCACCAACCTGAGGAGAGCATTATACAAATTTATAAGTTAGATTTAATTAAGCTATACACGTAATATTAAAATAGTAATAGTTTCAGCAAACTTTTATAGTAAATACCTTAAACCAGTTTTATTGACCTCTTCCGAAAAAATCACACGACAAATATCGTATTATTAAGTTACAGTTTTGACTAAAATTAAATACTCTGCAAGAGTATAACAAGGTAAATGTTATTAGTGTTGATAGTTGGCCTAAACTCCCTCTCATCTAAAAAGAACAAGTAGGATTGTGACATACCCGGGTACACAAAGCATGGCTTAGAACATGTTGCGAAACAGACACATATGTAACGATGCATGTATAATATTTTGCAAGGAACGTGTGAGTAACACAAATGTAGATTTTTCAGAAGTTTAACATTTACAGAATTCATTGTCTAATAACTCTTAGCGTCTGTAGTCTCTGAGATCTGCTTTTGAACATGGCTAGACAAGATAATTGTTAATTTTGTTCGTCGACCTTTTCGATTCTAAAGACCCCCTAAGATTTTGATATTGAGCATTCAAAGTTTTAATTTTTACTTACTATTAATGGAATGGGAGCACTGTCCTGCTCGATTTTGATGTTGCGCGGATTAACGACGGGGAGATCCAGCACCTTGATGACCTCATCTAAGTTCTCCACAAGGTTTGGGGATAGCTTCACCGGGTAGGGCTTCAACTCCTCGTCTTTTTTCTTCTTTAGAGTGCCGGTGAAGGCCTCAATTACCTTAAGGTGAAACAGCTGGCGAACCAGAGACAAGGCGCACGACTTGCTGGCAGACTTTTTGTTGGATCCAGTCTCACGGGCCGTCACCTTGCGCTTAAGAGCTGGCACGTAAATAGACATTTCGGCCATAAAGCTCCTGGATTAATGACGTTATTAGAAGATTTATTAATTTGGCTACGGTTAGGAACTGGATAAGAACTTACCCCTTGGGATCGTGCTTAGTGGAGAAACAAGGCAGCCGCCAGAGCGATATGGTTCTAATGTTTAAAGCGCAGCCGGCATACTAACGCTAGAGTATATGCTGTCTATGACGGCCTGCATGGGCGTCCATTTCAATCACAGACCCCATGCAGGGCAACCGGGCGCTGTTTTCAGTGGGTCAGTATCGTACCACCTCGCTCTGCTGGCTTAGCCCTCCAC
Source organism: Drosophila nikananu (assembly GCA_008042635.1). Classification (NCBI taxonomy): domain Eukaryota; kingdom Metazoa; phylum Arthropoda; class Insecta; order Diptera; family Drosophilidae; genus Drosophila; species Drosophila nikananu. The sequence goes on from VNJV01002403.1 coordinate 33,235, forward strand.
GGCCTGCGCCCAGTGTACCGAATTGTTCTGACTGCGTTTTGGACTTGTTCAGTAAAAGTTTAGGACAAATCCAAAACGCAGCCGCGGAAAAGAGTTGTAGACACGTACCTAGCGTGATCCGGGCCCACCGGAGTGTATTTGTAATCGTCGCGAATGTTATTCGACTGCTTGTACATGTTCAGGCGTTCCTTGGCGTTTTCAATTGTCCAGTTGCCGTGAATAGCTGCGTTTACGTCAATTGACTCTGCCTCGTTCATGTCCTTCTGCTCCTGCACATGGTCAATAATGCTAAACCGGGAGTCGCCTCCAACGTGGTCAAGTGGACGATACGCCTCACCCAGATCTTGTGGACCCGAATGGTCGCCAAACACACGACTCTGATGGCCGCCTGAACCTGCAGTTCCCTCGCCAGATGCACCTTTTTGGGGGGCTCCCGCAGCTGGAGCACCGGAATCCGCCGGTACGTCCTGGGCCTGCAACTTACCCACGCGCACCAGAAAGTTTACAAAGTCGCGGCACGCGTTCTTCTCTGCATCCTTTTTGTTGGTAGAGTTGCCCACACCGATGTAGTTATTCTGGTCAACACGAACTTCGCAGAGGAAGCGCTGCCGATTCTTGGGCCCTACGATGAACAGTAGAATAAAACCTTACAATGCCTGAAGAGGGGGGTTACTCTAAGTCACTGACCTGTCTGACGAATTTCAAACTTTGGCTCAATACGCGACTTAGCACAAAATTCGTACAAAAACGATTTAATATCCATTTTTCTCAATTTTCACAGAATCGGGACTCGAAATAAAGCTGGACCCGGTTCCGACCAATCAATAACAGTGATATCGATATTTTAAAATTGGACTGTCAGCGCGTTATTACAAATTTTAATGCATAAATGAAAATGCAATGTTAACATTAAAATCGGTGTTCTAGTGCACCGTTCCAACTAGACTGAATTTTTGCAGATGCTTAAAAAGATTCTGCCGGATTTTATTTAAGTGTGAGTAAAATAATCATTATTTCCATTTCCAATGGAAACGGTAATGCTTTAATTGAGAAACACGATAAATCTAAAAATAAAAAAAACTTAATTCCATATACTTTAATGGTTCCATTTAAATTCTGCAGAGGATTTTAGACCAGAACTCCCAAAGTAAATACTTATGAATGCGGATGTATCCCCACCCTCAGCTACCTAAAGTATTTTAGCGTTAATTTAATTTAATTAATAATTTTTGGTTCTGTTAAAGAATATACCAAACGAAATTTTGGGACAGTGGAAACACATTCATTCGATAGTCGAGAGTTAAGGTTTGACAACAAAAATATTTTATTACATTCTTTTATTACCTACTATTAAATAATTTTATTCCTTTCGATTAAAATTGTTTAATGAAAAGTATTATTTTTAAGCAACTTTTACGATATTTTCGATGAAAATATCGATAGCACTTCACGTTGGTATCGATGTGTAGGAACTGTCACCTATTGCTATACGCTCTTTGCAACGCGATGGTAAAAAGAGGCCAATAACTGAGTTAAAAATGTAAACGCGAATGCCAACCAAGCTAAATAATAGTGCACGCGCGTGTTCTTCCTATTAATCACCGATTTCGAACCGTTTTCGCGGCCTCCTTAGACTTCACCGTGCATTCTGTATTGGTGGCCAACAGCTACAGCATCACACACACCCACACAGCAACATCCACCTATACGGGTGAATGCAGATAAAAGTAAAAAATCACGCACGCACACACACACGCCTGCATATAATTTAGTTAAGGCGCACAGTGAAGCACAGAGTTGAGTGATAATCGGACAGCAATTGCACAAATTGGAAGGGAGGGAGTCCAGTCACAACACTGCACGGTGGATAAGGAGAAGCGGAGCGGGGAGATTGAAAGATCGAGAGAGAAGAGAAAAAGAGAGAGCGACGAGAAGTGCCAACACCCAGCGCTGATCTCGCAGAGAAAATATAAACTATAAACAAACCAAGCGCGGTGCACGGGCGCAGTGAAAGTAACCGTAAACGTAATCGCCACTTCTGCAAGTTTGCTTCCATTCATTGCATTTACCACGAACTAAGCACGCACACCGCGGCAGCCCGTGCGGCAACTACAGTAGCTACTCCGACTTGACCTCCGTCGATCAACTATGGGTAACTGCCTGACTACACAGAAGGGCGAGCCCAAGGACCCCGCGGACCGCACCAAGTTAGACGAGCCCATTCCAATAGGCGTGGGCGTGGGCGTGCCGCAGATTCCGATGCCACCGCATGCCGGCCAGCCGCCAGAGCAGGTCCGTCCGGTACCACAGATCCCGGAGAGCGACACGGCCAGCGCCAACGCCAAAATATTTGTCGCCCTCTACGACTACGATGCCCGCACCGACGAGGACCTGAGCTTCCGCAAGGGAGAGCACCTGGAGATTCTGAATGACACACAGGTGAGTGAGTCAAGCGTGCGTCAGTGTGACGGGACTGAGGGTGTACTAGTGAGTGTGGGAATTTGAAGAATGGACTGATAAAATGTGAAAAGCATTTGATAACGGTGGTTTTCGTAGTTTGCTCTCATTTGCTGAGCGAATTACCAGAACGTAGTATAGAAAAAAGGTGCAATAATACTCTATACAAATACGTCTTCAAAAGACAATCACGCCTGTTTTCATTCGAAAGTAAATCTATCTACCATATCTAGGATACATACATATATAAAAATTAAATGCTGTTCGTTAGTCTCACTAAAACTCGAGAACAGCTGAACGGATTTATCTTATCTTAGTCTTAAAATGTTCGTGGAGATCTAGTAAAAGTTTAAAAGGAGAGAAAAAATCGAAAAATTTCCGGGAAATCTCTAAAACAGCCCTTTTCTATTTCCCATATAAACGTTTTGTATGTAAAATCTAGAGTCAATTTGAACTTTATCGATTGGTGCGGTACGAACTCTGCCGGGTCAGCTAGTTTGAAAATAAATTAAACAAAAAAGGAAGCTAACTTCGGCATGCCGAAGTTTAAATACCCTTGCAGTAAGTAAGAAGAAGAAAAATCTTCTGACTTTTTCGTTTTCTCGGGTACTGACATAAGGTAAATGTTGCGAACGAGAAATGTTGCGAGCGAAAAAAGTTGCGAACGAATTTAATGAATTTATATATATATTCCTATGGCTGCTATATGATATAGTGGTCCGATTTGAATAAAATTAAAACCGAAATTCTGGAATAATACAACATGTCTATGTCTCAAATTTTATGTGAAAATATGTGAAAAATTGGCTTAGTTAGATTTTTTCATCATTATTTTCTGATCGGTCCTATGACAGCTATATGATATAGTTGTCCGTTTTTGATCAAATTAAAACCGAAATTCAAGAATAATACAAAATGGCCATATCTCAAAATTTATTCAAATATTGTAAAAATTGGCTAAGTTATATTTTTTTTCATTAAAATTTACCGATCTTTCCTATATAACTATATGATATAGTCGTCCGATCCGGCTCGTTCCAACATATATAGCAGTGAGAGCATATAGAAGACTGTCTGCAAAGTTTCATCCAGATAGCTTCAAAACTGAGGGACTAGTTTGCGTAGAAACGGACGGACAGACGGACAGACAGACAGACAGACAGACGGACATGGCTAGATCGACTCGGCTGTTGATACTGATCAAGAATATGTATACTTAATATGGATTATTTAACGGAACTTTGCAAAACCCATTTTGGTGAAAAATCTTTAAAGTTGTACAGAACCAAGTGCACAAGTTTAATTAAAACTTGTTGATGAGACATTTAAGAAACTTTAGACTGAATAAAAATTAAAATAAATTTCTTTGTTTTTTTTTTGTCCTTTTTTAAATTATTTAATTATTTTTTCAGTTTTTCTTTTTTAGTCTGTCCTGTTTTTTACGAAAAAATATTGGCATCACTGATACTAACTGTAACAGAATGAAATGAATAGATGGAGATCGACAGACTTTAGGTTGAAACTGCACTTATTTACATATCATCACCGATTAATAAGAAAAATGCACAGTATGCCCGCATAAACGTTTTTATTGCGCACACGTTATTTTTTTAACCGAATATCTTCTGGGTTGGCAAATTAAAGTTTGCTTTGGTTCAGCACGTTTCCTTTTTTTTTTTGTAGTTTATGAGGTCTATCCTTAAACGTACAAGGAAAATTTGATTTATGTCATGGTAAATTTTTATACCCTTGCAGGGTATTATAATTTTAGTCAGAAGTTTGCAACGCAGTGAAGGATACATCTCCAACCCTATAAAGTATACATATTCTTGATCAGTATCAACAGCCGAGTCGATCTAGCCATGTCCGTCTGTCTGTCTGTCCGTCTGTCCGTCCGTTTCTACGAAAACTAGTCCCTCAGTTTTGAAGTTATCTGGATGCAACTTTGCAGATAGTCTTCTATATGCTCTCATTGCTATACATATGTATATGTCGGAACGGGCCGGATCGGACGACAATATCATATAGCTGCCATATGAACAATCGGTAAATTTTAATAAAAACAAGAAAGGAAGCTAACTTTGATTTTGATTTGATGAAATCAAAACACAAATTCTAGAATTATACAAAACTATCATATACATATCTGAAGCTGTCGTAGGAATTTATATTAATTCATTCAGTTTGTTCGCAACATCATTCGCTCGCAACATTTCTCGTTTGCAAAATTTTTCTCTCGCAACATTTATCTTACATATGTATGTCAGTTCCCGAGAAAATGAAAAAGTCAGAACATTTTTCTTCTTCTTCTACTTACTGCAAGGGTATTTAAACTTCGGCATGCCGAAGTTAGCTTCCTTTCTTGTTTTTTATTGTTTATCCTTATTTTGAAAAATTCCCAACCATAGACCTAGGCTAAGCCTTCCACTACATAACCGATTTGTCTCTAGCCTTAATATACACAGTATCTCTTAGTCCAGCTAACTCGATTACTTTAAACCAATTGCGTGTAATTAAATTCTTCAATTCATCGAACGCAAGAAGCAGCCGGTGTAATGTTGTATCGTGCACGAGATTAGTTTGAGTATTCGCAGTTCGGAGCTGCAGCGCATTGAATTGGAAAGCTTGCCCGGCTAATCATTTATATATATATAGTAAACTTTACTGCAGGGTTCCAATCGCATATTTCCCAATGCCCGGTGGTTTCTTCATACACCTGGCTCCCACCACTCTGGCTCTCACTTTCCCCCTACATCCGTATGTCTTGAAATGTCATTCTCGACCCTATAAAATATATACAGGGGTGGTCAAAAGTATTTACACAACGTGCTTTTTTTTCAATTGTCAACTTTGATCGCTTATTGCTGCTGCTTTTGTACTCAGAAACGAACTTAACGGTATTTGTCGTGCATCTACATCTATACAGAAGCAAACGAAAGATGAAGTGGAAAAAATAACCGTTTATGAGCTAAAAATAGAAGCATTGAACTGATGCTTGTCTGTTGTCAGAAGTATTTACACACAATTTTTACGCGTCAAAATTATTTACACACAGCTTTTTTAATTGATTTTTTGCGTTTTTTATTGAATTTAAACGAAATATTTTATATTATTTTAATATGTGATTATGTTAAGCCAACTAATATCTAGTTACTCCGCCTTTAGCATCAATGACTGCTTGGAGCCTTGCTGGTATTGACCGGACCAAGTTGTGCGCAAACTCCAGAGGTAATTTGGACCAAATTTCCGTAATTTCGGCTATAGTTTCATCGCGCTGGCGATCTCTTTCAAATGTCCTCTGACTCTTAACATAAGCCCAGACATTTTCGATAATGTTCAGATCGGGGCTTTGTGCGGGCCATGGAAGTACCGCCTGATTTAAGTCTTTCAAGAACTTGGTTGGTACTCGGCCTTTGTGGCATGGGGCATTGTCCTGCTGCAAGATCCAGTCATTAGTGGAGAACAGTCTATTTCCTGAGGTGAATGCGTGCTCATTTAAGATATGGAGGTATCCTGTTTGATTTAGTGTACCCTCTATCGGTACCATGTCTCCAAATCCATAGTAGCTTAAACAGCCCCAGAACATCACCGTGCCACCACCAAACCGATTGATTGGCTGGACGGCATTACCCTTTAGTTGTTTTGGGAGATGCATAAATTGCTTGCTAAAGGATCCCTGAAACTGAAACGCAACTTCATCAGTCCATAAAACATCAAACCAGAACTCGAGAGGCTTCTCTTTATACTCCAAGGCAAATGCGAGACGTTTTTCCTTGTTTCTTGGGGTAATATCAACTACTGCACGAACAACATAGGTGTTGATGTCAACTTCCTTCATTCTGCGACGCAGTGTACTATCGCTAATATGTTTCCCAATTAAATTTTTCGAAGCTGCGGCAATTTTAACGGGACTTATGGTGGGATTACTTAGTACAACTCCTATAATGTGTCTGCAGTCTCTTGGGTTCAATACAACTTTTCGGCCAGTTCTCTTTTTATTTTCCAAATTTCCCAGTGTGTCCTTTTTTTTAACTAAATTGTACACAGTTTTACGTGATATTTTGTACAACTCAGCTAATTTGGATGCAGAAGTACCAGCTTTAAATTTAGTGACAATCTCGGCTCGATGCTCAACTGATAGCTCCTTTGTTTTTGCCATTTTACAAATTAAATGCTTAGTTTTATCTATTAATTTAACTTTTAACAGTTAGTTTAACTTCCAATTAAGCGATCAACATCAACTAGAACTTCACTTACTCAATGCAAATCAAAGACTAATCTTCAATTTGCACTGT